>JAHBBA010001002.1:0-14026 GCA_018806925.1 Skeletonema costatum | reverse complement strand
CTCGGATAAAACGAGCCTGGCGTGGAGAGCGAGGGCAAGGGGGGAAGGCTGAGCAAGTCGGTGGGAGGAGCGGGAGTAAGGGGACGTACACGCAATTACGCTAAGGGAAGGTCAGTGGGGGAGAGCGTGAACAGGAGGGTGTGCGAGGGTGAACTGAGAGTTCCGGTGGGCTAGCGTAGGGTGGGACCGGATTTAGTTGAGGGTTCTCGGCCAAGCTAGCAAACACCTGCGAATGGAGGAAGGGGTGGGCACCATGTTTGTTGGCACAGCGGTAACGAAAGAGGACCATGAGCAAAGCTAGCATATGGACCGCGTTTCAAAGGAGAGGGAATATGGTTCTAGGATGAGAGTAAATCGTGAGATTATGTATCACCGAGATCCGAATGTCGGATGGGGCAAATCAAATAGCGTTCCTAGAAGATAGCATTCGAAAGGAACCGCAAAGAGCGTAAGACTCACTGTGCGTCAAAAGCTAAAAAACTGGGACCGGGGGGGGAGGGAAGAGAAAATAAGATGGAAAATTAACGAAATCAAATAAGATTGGGGCGCGTGGTGCCAGTCTCGAAAGTGGAGACGTGTAATTTATTATGGAAAAAAGCCCGTAGGTGGGGGAAGGATAACTACCCTTGGCTGGCCGGACTCTTGAAGGGGAATTCTTGCTGGGAAGATACGAGACGTCGCGTCATGTGTCACGAAGGGGACGTCATTAAAAATATATCATCGAGGGGCGGTGAAATCTACCTGGGCGGTGGGGGGCGTTGGGGCTCAATCCAAAGGGACAAAGTTGTTTGGGTAGGGAGGCGGGGCGGAGGGGGAAAAGGTGTAGGGGGTGTTCGGTGATAAGGGGTCCAGGGGGGTCCATCGGGGCAAGGGTTTGGAAACTAGACTTCGATTCAGAATCTGCGGCGCCTGGGGAGCATGCAGTGGCGCTCGGTGTTTTTATGTTGCAGCCTATTCCTACTACCAACTCATGCAAATCACTTAACCTCCTTATTTTGTTCCTCCCTCTCATCTAAAAAAAAATTTGCCCGTTCCTTCATTTCCCATCATCTCCGCTTCTCCTACATTCCCTCCCTTCTACCTCCCTCCTTTTCTCTCTTCCCTTTCATACATCCTTATCTATTCATCTCGGTTTATAATTTCTCCCTTAACTCCCCTCCATACTTATTTTTCTATCTTAACCATCTCTTCATTTATGACTCCTACCACCTCAATCTAATCCCACTAATTAGTCTCATTTCCCCTGAACTCCACTCCATCCGGGGGGGTCCAAATCAAAGAAATTGGTAGTATGGTACTCCATATCTACTCCAAGTCCAAGTCCATGTCAAGAGCCCTTCCCTTGGCCACGACAAAAGACGAAAGAGCCGTACTCCCAATTCTTCACAGGGGAGAAGAAAAGCGACGCCACGAAGCAAGTGGACGGCCCTTCAAGATCAGATGCCTAAAAAAGGGAGCTTAAAATCATTGAATCAAAGCATATGTTCCGCAATGGCAACGCAAACAAGATACATTGCTGTTTATTGGTGAGTTGATACTTGCCCAGAAGCTTGACGATACAAAGTGAACAGAGCAAGGATGCAAGAAAGCAATGTTTCAGGGTGAGCCTTCAGCTTCAGAAGCCGAAAGACGCTCCAGTGTCAGGGTATTCGATGCTTTTCCAATCAAGGACCTCATTGCCATTGCTCTTGAAGAGGATATCAATAGGAAGCTTCTTCTGTGCATTCTGCTTCGATACACTGGTATGGCATCATACGTTTCCAGCAACAACCTAACAGAAGCAGGCCATTCAAGAGAGGCAACAGAAATGGCAGAGGTCATGAAAGAGAAAGAGGATGAACATCAAAGAGTGTTGGTTAGCATGGTCACGTCGTAATAAGTAACTTGTCTAGATTGCGCAACCTACTAAACAAGCAGTAAGCATACTACTGCTGCGCTGCTAGGATCTCAGTTTGTCCTTGCGACCTTTGATTGCCCATCCATCTTGACATGTTATGAGTATGAGTGCAGTATGCAGTACCGGGTACAGCCAAGATCAAAGATGAGATGTGTGTCTCAAATTAAAAGCAAGCAGCAAAGCCACTCATTTTTCATCAACCTCATCGAAGGACGAAGTCGTGCTCTCCAAAAGAGGCGCTGCCGAACATATTATCCACAGAACAATAACAATACAACAATGAGTCGACAAATCGTTCAGCCCGTCAATCAAGTCCGCCTAACCAACGTAGCAGTCGTCCGACTAAGCCGCGGCGGCCACCGCTTCGAAGTAGCATGCTACCGAAACAAAATCGTGAATTACCGCCAGGGAACCGAAACCGACCTATCCGAAGTCCTCCAAACCGAACGAATCTTCACCAACGTCTCCAAGGGGCAATTTGCCAATTCCAAAACTCTCAAAAAGTGCTTTGACACATCCAACGAGGAAGAAGTGTGCAGATTCATACTGGCCAATGGGGATGTTCAAGTGAGCGATCAAGAGCGAGCGGCGCAATTGGAATCGACCGCTCGTGAGGTGGCGAGCATGGTGTCGGAAAAGTGTGTCCATCCGATCAGTCGGCGGCCGTATACATTGCCGCAGATTAGGGATGGGATGAAGGCGGCGGGATTTATGGTTCATCCGACGAGGAATATTAAGCAGCAGTTTTTGGATTGTGTGAGGTTGTTGCAGGAGAAGCGGGTGTTGGATATTGAGAGGGCCAAGATGAAGTTGGCCATTGTGTTATCACAATTGCAAGAGGCGAATGATCATAATGGTTTGATGAAACGAAGGGATGCTGTCCATGACATTTCTCATCAATGAAGGTGTTGCAGCTGCCGACATACAGCCATCTACCGGCGACAACGACACACGTATAATATTCCAATCAGATCCATCTCTCTATCGGAGAATGGACGGTATTGCACGTCATGATGATGTACAGGGTCGGTTAGAGATTATTCAGCAATGTGTCACTGAAGAGGGGGATGTTACGTTAGGGCATGAGTTGGAGCGTAAAGCACAGCAGCAACAGCAACGAGATGAACATCATGTTGTGCAATCGAGTGGAAAACAACATGCGACGCAATCTGGTGCAAATGATAATAATGATGATGATAATGGCGACGTTTCCTGCACTATCGGATAAGCTGCAGTCTGGACTACGATTGACAAGCAACACCGACACAAATAATGACGATAATGATCATGATGACCATCAACCGACAATTACAAAAGTTGCCAACTCACGCAAGGCTCAGAAAGCTGCTCAAAAGAAGAGTAAAAAAGCAAAACGTCGAGAGAAGGAAGATGCTGCAGAAAGAGAGGAAAAGATTGCCGCTGAGAAAGCTCGTCAGAAGGAGCGTGATGAACGGCGGGGCATTCAACAAAATAGCACTGCTGGTGATGCTGCTACTACGTCAAGCAGCAACAATACAAATCAATTATCGAATGCAGACATGGGAGATAATAAAGCTTGCAATACCTGCGGGGGATCTTTTGCACCTCATGAGTATCGATCTCACTTCCGAAGTGATTGGCACAGGTATAATGTCAAGCTAAAGATGAAGGGATGCGCTACAGTGTCTGAGAAGGAGTTTCTACTGTGTGATTCGGATGCTTTCTTTTGAGGATAGTTGTGTGTGTTGTAATAGGGAAGTATGATAAAATCATTCAGTGACTAAGGTTGACTGATAACTGCTGTGCTGAATATTTACTTTTTAGTGAATTACTATGAATAATGGAGACGTCTACCTGTTGCATTGATTTAGATATTTTGAACATCATGAGCATCTTTCAAATGTCTAGCATTTTAATGTACAGGAAATATGAATTGTTACATTCATATATCTTTCCACAAGCTTCCGACGTGGCTGGCTCGTCTCTACCATCGCAAATCATCCTCCTGTTGCCTCGGCTTTTGCTGCTGCCTCCCTTTGTGGGCTTTTTGTTGCATCCACGGCAGCCTGATATGCACGAAGAGCCGCGGCGAAGTCTTCCTTGTTGATCTTTCCATCTGCGTAACACTCCTTCAGTACTTGTATTGAAGTGTCATAACCGAGGCTGGCGGCGATGATCATATGCTTCACTGCTCTCTCAAACTTACCATTTTCAGCCTCTGTACAACCAAGATTGTGTCTCGCATCTGGATGCCCACCAATGGCAGCCCGTTCCAAATGATAAACTTCCTTTTTTTCGTCCTTCTCAACAACTGGTCCACCCTGATACATAGTTGATAGTAGATAATGCGCGTCAACATTCCCCAGCTCAACTGCCTTTGTGTAATATTTAATCGCCTCCTCGTAGTTTCCTTTATCATGGCGCCTAATAGCTATTTGGAAAGTTGCAAAGGGGTCATTCGCCTCTACTCTTTTCATAATTTGCATTTCGTATTCTTTATCAGTTTTTTAGTGTTGGATGTCGACAGAAGGGGCACCTCTGCTGGAGATTCCCCTCCAACTCTCGCCTCTGATTGGCATGTACACACCCATTACAGATTATTTTACTGCAACATGCCATCATAGAAGAATATTTACCCCCAATCGGCATTGGCAAGCAGCAGATGGGACAGTCACCATGGTGGGTGCTCTCGGGTTGCTTGAACAAAAGCTCGTCACGTAATTCAGCCGCTCGTTTTTTGCATGCTCGCTTATGCTGCGGTCGATGTTGCTTCTGACATTCAACACTGCAATATCGAGCAGATTTACATGCGGTACATGTCTTCAATTTAATGTCATCACCTTCTGAAATGCCGCAGCAAGCACAACACAACATCATCTCGGCCGCTGCTGATTCTAAACTATTTGTGCCGCTCATCATCTATCGCCGACGATGATCATTACTACTCAACTGTACACTATCTGCAATGATAACGGCCGCCGAAGAGCTCCAAGACAAGATAGAATTCTCATTATTTGGGAGAGTGAGGATGAGTGGTGAGTGATGAAGCCCGCCAAAATTGGCACAACGTCTCAGACCGCCTCCCTGAACCACGAGTCTTCCTCCTCAGTATTTGTCGGACTGATAGGTCCGGTCGACTTTCGATGCATGCTGTGGACAGGGTCAGGCGCACAACCCTCCTCTTGTCTGTCGCAGTGGTAGAAATGAAATCATAGCACTTCTGCTGATAAATTTGATGCTGTATCGGTATCGAAACGGAATGCACGTAGGATGATACTATTAAACTTCTTCACTTTTTGCTTTGTTATTTAATTCGGTCGAATCACACTTCGCTACAGGAATAAGGCTCCTCCCATTCAAGCTACTTCTGCTTCCGCTATATCTCTGCTGCATTCCTTTGCGGACTCTTTGTAGCATCAAGAGCAGCCCGATTTGCACAAAGAGCCGTGGCGAAGTCTTCTTTGCTGAAATACTTATCCTCTTGCATGATTAATCTTCAGCATCTTCATTGCCAATTGATAACTGAGGCTGGCGGTGATGATCATATGCTTCACTGCTAGCTCACTCGTAGTTACCATTTTCAGCCTCTTTACAACCAAGATTATGTCTCGTCACTGGATGCCCACCAATGGCAGCCCGTTCCAAATGATGAAGGATTTTGCCAAAGACTATTGCGCCAGCAACTTCCATAACATCATAGCATCATGGTTGTGAGGTGTGAGGAGACGAAAGGAGACGGGAGGCGTGTCACCATGCAGCCTGAAAGCGTTCTTTGCACTTTGATTATATGGCCTATGCTCTTGCTGACATTCATCGCTGCAGTAGCGAACGAGATCGCAATCATCTCTTCAATTTAATGCCATAATCTTCTGCGATGCTGCAGGATTCAAAACAAATGTCGTCTCTTTCTACCTCTAAATCTGAGCTCATCTAATAATAATCGAATAATGCTGCAAAAGCAAAAGTGCAATTAAAGAAATGAAAGAGAAAGAGAGGTGAGAGTGAGAGAAGAGATGAGGGATAAATGATCAAGAAGCATCAATTGCTAAGCAAACATCAACCCTCGATCAGTCGCCTGCCATGACAGAAACGGCTATGGTCGTCACATACTTCGTAATAAGAGAGCTTACTACTCTTGCTCTTGAGTGACGACTTGCTGTCAAATTTGCAAGAAAGATGCTGCAGAAAGAGAGGAAAAGATTGCCGCTGAGAAAGCTCGTCAGAAGGAGCGTGATGAACGGCGGGGCATTCAACAAAATAGCACTGCTGGTGATGCTGCTACTACGTCAAGCAGCAACAATACAAATCAATTATCGAATGCAGACATGGGAGATAATAAAGCTTGCAATACCTGCGGGGGATCTTTTGCACCTCATGAGTATCGATCTCACTTCCGAAGTGATTGGCACAGGTATAATGTCAAGCTAAAGATGAAGGGATGTGCTACAGTGTCTGAGAAGGAGTTTCTACTGTGTGACTCGGATGCGTTCTTTTGAGGATGGGTGGTTGTAATAAGTAGTGAGGAAGCATGAATAAAATCAATTGAATATTGAACTTCGTTAGTGAATTACTCAGATTAATGAGACAGTCTACCTGTTGCATTGATTTTTTTGAATCTTCTGGCATGCAAGGAGCAACTGTAAAATATCTAGCTTTGATGTATAAATTGTTACATTCATATATTGTTAGGCTCATCTCTACATCATAAATAATCCTCCTGTTGCCTCGGCTTTTGCTACTGCCTCCCTCTGTGGACTTTTTGTTGCATCCACGGCAGCCTATACGCACGAAGAGCAGCAGCAAAGTCTTCTTTGCAGACTAGCCCAACAGCATATCTTTCCCTGAGACATTTTACTGCATTATCCTCTCCTAGTGTTGCTGCTATGATCCAGTGCTTTATTGCTCTCTCTTGCCTACCATTTTCCCACTCAGCAAATGCAAGGTGGTTTCTTGCTACGTGGTCCCCGCCAATGGCAGCCCGTTCCAAATGATAAACTTCCTTTTTCTTATCCTTCTCAACACCTAACCCTTTCCTATACAACAGTGATAGATTAAAATGCGCTCCCACATCCCCCAATCCTGTTGCCTTCGTCCAATATTCAAATGCCGTGTCGTGATCTCCCTCGTTGAAGCGAACCGAGCCCATTTGGCACATTGCGACGGGATCACTCGCTGCGACTCTTTTCATCATAATCATTTTCGCTTGTTCCTGCGTTTTTGGTGCTGGATGTCGACAGAATGGACACTTATACTTCGGCTCTGACGATTCTGCAGCCTCACGCATCTGATTGGCATGTACACAGCCGTTGCAGATTCTTTTGCTGCAACATGGACTCATGAGAGATTTGTGTTCATCGAGCAATAATGGCAAACAGCAAATTGGGCAATCCCCATAGTGGTTGCTCTCGGGTTGCTTGAACAAAAGCTCGTCACGTAATTCAGCCGCTCGTTTCTTACATCCTCGCTTATGCTGTGATCGATGTTCCTTCTGACATTTAACACTGCAATATCTAGCAGATTTGCAAGCGGTGCACGTCTTCAATTTGATATCATCACCTTCTGCGATGCCGCAGCAAGCACAACGCATCATCTCGGCCACTGCTGACTCTAAATTATTTGCGCCGCTCATTGTCTATCGCTGTCGATGATTATTACTGCGCAAATCTGTGTTGTGGTTGGTGGTTGGTGGTGAGTGGTGAGGAGAAGCCCGCCAAAATTGGCACCGACTCGACCGATCTTGTCATAGTCAAACAATTTGGTGGACTGACAAGAGACTACAAGTCGACCTCTCGATGCTGTGGACAGGGTCAGGAGCACAACCCTCCTCTTGCTTGTCGCAGCGGTAGAAATGAAATCATAGCACTTCTGCTGATAAATTTGATGCTGTATCGGTATCGAAACGGAATGCACGTAGGATGATACTATTAAACTTCTTCACTTTTGCTTTGTTATTTAATTCGGTCGAATCACACTTCGCTACAGGAATAAGGCTCCTCCCCTTCAAGCTACTTCTGCTGCTGCTTCTGCCATATCTCTGCTGCATCCCTTTACGAACTCTTGGTAGCATCAAGAACAGCCCGATTTGCACAAAGAGTCGTGGCGAAGTCTTCTTTGCTGACATATCTCCTTGCATGATTCACCTCCAGCTCCTCCATTGACGGTTCATAAGCGAGGTTGGCGGTTGCGTTGTAATAATGAGGATTCATCAATAAAGTTAAAACAGTTTTACTAAGGTTGACAGCTGAATTTTACTCAGAATAAGGAGACAGTCTATATACCTGTTGCATTGATTTTTGGATCTTCTGGGGCATCAAGGAGCAACTTTAAAATGTCTAGCTTTGATGTACAGTACAGGAAACATGTTAATCAATACGGTAAAACATGAATAGTAACATTATACTGCTTTCGTATGATCTCTCCACTAGATTCCGACTGTGGCTGGCTCATCTCTACATCCACTTAGTAAATCCTCCTCCTACATCCTGTTGCCACGGCTTTTGCTGCTGCCTCCCTCTGTGGACTTTTTGTTGCATCTACGGCAGCATGATGTGCAGAAGAGCCGCGGCAAAGTCTTCTTTGCTGACCTTCCCATCTGCGTAACGTGTCTTCAGCGCTTGTACTGACTCATCAAATCCAAGGTTAGCGGCGATGATCCAATGTTTCACTGCTCTCTCGAAGTTGCCATTTATTAGTTCCATGCATGCAAGAAAATGTCTTGCTGTGGGATGACCTCGAATGGCAGCCTCCTCAGTATGGTATAATTCCATCTTCTCGTCCTTCTCAACACACTCCCCCTTCACATAGATACATAACAGATAGACAATGATGCGCTTCCGCATCGCCCAATTCCGCAGCCTTTGTCCAATACTGAAATGATCTTTCATAATCTCCTTCATGATAATACCTCTTGGCCATATCCTGTAGTGCAACTGGATCGTTCGCATCAGCTCTTTTCATATTATTCTGAATCATCTCTTCTTGTGTTTTTAGTTAAGATTTTGCGACAGAATGGACAGTTATGTTCTAGATTCTCTTCAAAACGCGCGCTTCTGATTGGCGTATGCACATCCGTTACAGATTAATTTGCTGCAGCAACCATACAATGATGATTCATCTGTGTCAATTGAAAGCGGCAAGAAGCAGATGGGACAGTCACCATGGTGGCTACTTTCAGGCTGCCTAAATAAAATCTCGTCACGGAGTTCAGCCGCTCGCTCTTTGCACTTTGATTCATGATGTGGCCGATGTTTTGCCTGACACTCATCGCTGCAGTAACGAACCAGATCGCAATCGTTGCATTCCTTCAATTTAATGACATCAACTTCTGCGATGTCGCACGAAGCACAACAAATATTGCCTGTCTCTGCCTCTACTTAAATCGGAGCTCATCTAAGATGATGGCGATACCGCAACATGCATGCAAAAGTGTGCAATAGAGAAATTGAATAATGAGATGAGAGATGAGGGATAAAACGATCATCAAAAAGGATCAATTTGCTAGCCGACAGCCACCCCCGACCATTCGACTGCCATGACGGAAGCGGCTACCCTCCACCGCCACCACAACATCTTACCTTCCAATTTTTCAAAGATAATACGAAATGAAAAATGAAATTATCTACTAACTGCAGAGCTAAACCCAAACGTCTAGGCTTGCCCATCGACATGGAGGCTGAGGAGATCAGTAGATCGGCTTCTCCCTCCACCGTCCGTCCGTCACAGCAAGATATTTGTGTCACAAAAATGGCGCGTCAGAACATTTGCTTGAAAATGTCATAAAAAATGGCGCGTCAGAACATCTGGCAGCAAAAGAACAAATTCAAAATTCCAGAAGCATGGGATTAAGGAGCATAAAGCAGCTATCTCTGTTATACTCACTCCTATTATATTCGTTACTCCAATAAAGAATGAGCCCTAATGATGGTCAAACGATAATCGCCAACGATGATAGCATCGTCTTAATGTCACCTCCTCTCATCGACAGGCGCCTCAAGAACAACAACTCCAATGATCGCACCGCATCATCGACTTCCGGCAACCTCGACCTCATCATCTCCATACCTCCAACCGTCGACACCTCCACATGTTCCCAGTGGGTTCGCACTGCAACTTAATGATGCGATCTCAACTGCTGATCTAGAACAACAAGAAGACACTTCTAATGGCAACATTGTTGTATCATCCTCGTCAATTCGCAATGATGCCG
Source organism: Skeletonema costatum (assembly GCA_018806925.1). Taxonomy (NCBI): domain Eukaryota; phylum Bacillariophyta; class Thalassiosirophyceae; order Thalassiosirales; family Thalassiosiraceae; genus Skeletonema; species Skeletonema costatum. The sequence continues at coordinate 3,944 of JAHBBA010001002.1, read as the reverse complement.
TCATTGCATCACCGGCCTCACAAAAGAGCCTTCGTACACACAATCCAATCCGTGCAATCGTTGATCCAATCATGGCACATTCGATCAAGTGTGGAAAGGAGCGTGGTGATGGAAAGGATCAGATTTCATTGGCGGTGAGTAGTCAACATGAATTCGCTTGTCTCCTCTCTTTCATGACATGTGTTATGTACTTCTGCATCCATGTGTTCTCAATTCAACATGCCTCTCACTTTACTGCTATCTAACAAAACAGCTAGGTGATCCTACAGCGTATGGGAATATCCCACCCTGTCCGGTAATCATCTCTGCCATTACCGATGCGTTACAAGCACCTGGCATGGCGGCAGGTTATGTCAATGCTGTTGGAACAGCAGAGGCACGTCATGCCATACACAAGTATCATTATCCCAATGCGAATAACACAAACTTGGACGATAGAGAAGCTGACACCAACATCGTGGTAACATCTCCCGATGATGTAATTGTTGCCAATGGCGCATCAGGTGCTCTTGAGCTTGGACTCACGGCACTCCTCGATGAAGATTCAGTGCTGCTTGTTCCTCGTCCTGGCTTTCCTTTGTACCAAGTCATCGCTGAAAGTCATGGAGCACGTGTAGTTCATTATGATCTCCTTCCTAATCAAGGATGGGAGTGTGATTTAGATCACATCGATCGCATCATCATTAGTGAGGAAGAAGAGAATGCTCATGATGTGAGTACAAAGGTAGTACGTGGAATCGTAGTGAACAATCCATCCAATCCAACCGGTGCTGTGTACAGTGAAGAGCACTTGATGCAGATTGTTAAATTGGCAGAAAAGTGGAATGTGCCGATTATTGCGGATGAGATCTATGGCGATTTAGTGTTTGGTAACAATGTATTCCATCCCATGGCAAATGTTGCGTCCAAGTTGGGCTATACTGTGCCCATCATCACAGCTAGCGGGCTGGGAAAGCAATGTAAGTATTCCATTCTTGATGACGCATCTATCATGCTGCGACAACTCTCGATGCTCACCATATTTCTACCATCTTGCTCGATACAGATTTAATTCCAGGATGGAGGTTAGGATGGCTCATATTCCAAGATAGCCGCCATGGATCCATCCAAGACGTTAAAAAGGGAGCACAACGCCTTGCTCAAGTTGTGCTTGGTGCATCAAGGCTGGCTCAAGTCGTGATCCCAGCTGTTTTAGATCCATGCAATGAATCAGATGTTGCAGCCATCGCTCAATGGAAGGAAAATCTCTACACACAGGTAGAAGACCAGGCTGCTCTCTTATGTGGCCTCTTGAAGGAATGTCAAGGTTTGGAAGTGATTCACCCCCAAGGCGCAATGTATGCCATGGTAAAGATTCATGCACGCTTGTTTGACGAAGATATATACGATGACGTCTCTTTTATGAAGCTGCTACTCGAGGAAGAGAACATTGTTGTGCTTCCTGGACGTGCGTTTGGAATGAGCCAAGAAGAAGAACGCGATGCACCAGTCTTTCGGGTGGTATTTTGTGCACCGGAGGATGTATTAAGGTGTGCATCTGAACGCATCTCGTCATTTTGTAGTCGTCATGCTGTGTAGCCATTCTATTGTCTTAAATTGTATTGCTCTGTTGAAAATGATAGTAACGATTGTAGTGTTTGAAACACAAAGCGTAGCCTATTATTAGTTGTGCACAATCTATTCCCTCCCTTTGTCATCATCTCCATCCTTCACAATCTTAATCTGTCGATCCTCAAGATTATTTTGCAACATCAACACTCTCTCCGCCAATGCCATGTTTTCAATCTCCAGACTTTCAATTTGTCCCTTCAAACTATGCGCATTTAATGGATCCTTCGCTGCAGCCAAAATTACTCTCGCCAAATCATCCAAATCATCATTATCCACTGCCCGACCCGTTGCTCTATTACGAATGATAAACTTATCTTCCAATACAGTCGTTGGTGTCTGTGACAATAGATTGTGGAGGGATGTATCCGCCACTCCATCGCCGCCTCTTAATCCCGCATCTAATTTGACAATCGAGCATCCATGTGAAGCGAGAGTCGCAGTGATACTTGCTAGCACTCCATCAATGTCAGGACCCCTAACAAGAACTGTAGTTAACCCCGGATTAATCGTATTGTCAATCTCTACCTCAAACTCAAATTCTTGACCATCTTCCAACGCTTGTAATTTCAACATGTTGGCCTTTTGTTCATCGACAAAGAACAAATTCACCAATCCAAGTGTACACCCAAATGACACCCCAATTATCCCACCAACAAGACCTGCAACCCTCGATGATCTCATTAACTTTTGTGCTGCACTCAATTTGTGTTTGTTTACCGTACCCCCACTCGCTTCACGAAAGACCGCTTCTAATGTATCACCGAATACTACGCCGCCGATGCCGGAGAATATTTGTCCAATGCCTGCTGCGGCAAGTGTGGATAGGGAGAATTTTTACTCCGAGTGTGCAGTCCTATGTAGTGGCCGGCGTGTATCATGATTGTATTGTCCTGCGGTAGGAAGCGTGAATATTATGTTGGTGTTGTAAAAGAGGAACATGAGAAGAGCGCTTTATTCTTGTCCAGAGACTCACCATGAAACCGAAACCAATCATCGGTATAGCGCATTTAACAGCATGTGTGACCAACTGACGTGCAGTGGGCGGTTCAGGAGTAGCTTCAGCTGCTGTTTTCAGTAACTCGTTTGGCATTATTTGTGTTTTATTTTTCTGAAACTTTGCCGTGTGTTTTGTCCTAGCGTGGTCATTAGTAGATTTAGATGTCTATATCGTCCGCTGACTGAAGCCAGCCGACTCTGGCTCAATAGGAAGGTTCGATGGCACATTTTGTTGGTTATTCTTTGTCTCTATCTTCGTCGTGATTGTGCCAACAGTCAATTGCAACGCAAAGAGCTGTTGGTCAAAGATGGGGTTCTTGATTGTCAGCGCAAAGATTCGCGGAGTGTGAGAGGCTTCGGGGACGGACGACGGACGGACCTGTTAAAGTCTCCCGAGAAGCGTGCGGCACTCAGGCGGCAATTGGCTCTTGCTAAACGGGGCGAAGCATGAAGCGAACGAAATAAGAGAGAAGCAGAAAAGCAGAATGACAACGCCGGCCCATCGCATCACCGCCGAACGAGATGAAAGATTTCATAAACCCCTTCCACCAACCATGAGCAGCCCGCTGTCGAATGAATTACTTGAATTTTGCAAATCTGACTCTCTTTCGGAAGAAGGCCTTCGGCAAATTATTGAGCGGCATGGATGCCAACCAAATAATCATGATTATGAGGGCGATTATAAATTCTTTCGTGAGGCATGCCGCAATGATTTATTGACAGAGGAAATAATTCGATGCCTTCTTGAATCATTTTCCAGCTGCTGCCAGATCTACTGGTGGTAATGGGCAACTGCCTCTCCATTGTGTTTGTTGGAAACCAAATGCCACACTCAATATTATCAAACTCCTCATCGATGCAGCTCCCGATTCTGTTCATAGTGTAAACAATTTCGGCTCGATGCCTCTTCATCATATATGCAGGAACATAGACCTGGATGATGCAACAGCAATGCAAATTTTGAAGCTTCTTATTGAAAAGTGCCCTGCAGCACTCCGGCATGCTAATAATAAAGGCCTTTTTCCGATACACATCGCAAGTGGGAATAAACATTGCCGTGTGTTTAATCGAAGCATATCCTGGATCTGAGCGAATAAGCAATGTGGACGGCGAGTTGCCTCTCCATTGGGCATGTTTACGTAATACTGTTGCCGCAGTAGAATATTTGTACAAACTTCATCCCGATGCCATCAATCATGCTCCAGTTCACTACGCCATTGGTAGTGTGCTTCGCAGCAGAGACGATTCAATAACTGCGGTGGATGTTGTGAAATACCTGCTAGAATGCGACCCCCACAGTGAAATTCCAGAAGGTTGGAGGAACAGAGTCTCTGATC
>JAHBBA010001001.1:0-19403 GCA_018806925.1 Skeletonema costatum | reverse complement strand
CTCCTCCCTCCCCATCGCCCGTGCGACTAGCCTCACCATCGCCGCCCCCCCAACCCCCCTTCCTTCCGCCCCCCCACTTACTCTCACCCTCGCTCCTCTGCCCCTTGTCGTGCTCAGCCGGTTCCCAGCCGTACCCCACCATCAAACAGTAGCAACGAGCACCCGAGAGCACAATCAGCCGATACATACCTCTTACCCGCTGCCCGCAACAGCGGTCTTGACTCCGACGTTTCCCACAGCCAGCAGAAGCCACGTACGAGGGCCTGGTTCAGAGAGCAATTCCTTCAAAAGGGAGAGAAAATAAATTACTCCACATCACCATGCTTGTCCCCCCGATCCAAAACTATAAAATTCTTTTCGTTTCGCCTCAACTCCACGCAAATCCCACCGCCCCTCAGCGTACTCGCCCGACAGAGAAAGCCAGAATGATGATACTACATTCAATGGTCTACTGATGGAAATAGCTTCATTATCAATTGATCAGCCAAATTTGAACAGGAAGTTTGTATTATTGCCGATGATGTTTGATGTGTTTCTATTGTCAACTTGGTGTATGCCGTTCAGTTGACTAACCCATCATGACCGCTTCTACTTTTGTATTTCAACAGGAAACCATTCCAGCATATTTTGGTAACCCAATAGTCTTTGCTAGTTTCCTCAGAAAGCTGCAGCGATGGGGCTTCAATCGAATGTCAAGTCGACGTAGTGGACGTTATGAGTTTGGCTCACCGACTTTCAAGAGAATGGATGCTAGGAGTACATCTGCACCTGCCGCCGCTGCTGCTACGACCGATACAGCTGGAAATGCTTCTATTCAGGTTCCACAACGACAACAACAAACGCAAGCTTGGCCTTCGTTGCAACAAGTTATGGCACAAGTCAACCAACAGCCTATGCCTGCGCCTAATCAACAACTGCCAAGCCAGGCAGATGCAAATACTATCGCTGATCAATATCTCAAACATTCATCGTGGTACTCAGCAGCCCTCCACATCAAGTCAACAGCCCGTCCCGAACCAAATGAATGTTGCTAATGCAATCAGCATGCTTCAAAACACCATTGGTAGTAGTCAGCAGCAGCAATTAATGGGTCAGAATGCCATGCCAAGTCAACAGCCAGAGCCCAATCATGCAAGTCAGCTGAATAATGTCGCTGGAAATAATTATCTTCAGTCATTCCAGCAATGGCAACATCCAAACCCCACCATGAATCTGCTCAATACCATCCTTCATCACTTGGATGGAGGTCCAACGTCTTCAGCCCAAATGATGGGTCACTCCCCTCCGTCCTCCCAAATCAACGCAGTACACGCCCTCATGAGTCTCTCGGGAATGTTACAGCAGCCATCTATCCCGAACACTACACCGACCATGTCTCAATCCAACCACATGGAGCCTGTACTTTCATTATTACAGGTGTTGCATCGGTTCGTCGAAGAAGAGCATCAACGCAGGGCCCAAATGGACGCTCTACACCACGTCATAATCGCAACTATCGGACATATTGTAGGCCGAAACAATACCGACGAAGCAGAAGGACATCGTGGGGCAATTGGACGCTCCGGGGAAGCAACCACTCAGAATATACACCTTAGAAATCCAACTGGCATGACTGTACGTGTACCATATAATAATACTGCTCAGTCGTCTCAGCAACAAGTAGGCCCACCGCCTCCTCCGTCTGCTGGTAATAATATTCAAGCAGATTCCATCGCCGCTATTCTGCAGGCCGCTCTAAGAGGTGATACAGCGACGCAGCCTGAAGACACCACTCGTGCTCAAAATAATGGCCCGGTCACTAATGATGGCAATAAAGACGGCAACGACGAAGGTGAAATCGACGGATCACTCTCTCCAAGAAAACGAAAGTCTTCGGACAATTATGATGTGGATGACGACAGCTGGAATAAAAGGCTTCGGAAACGGAGGAAGTCGCCCCCCTAATATAATAATAATAATAATAATAATAATAGGTTACATTGTCTCAGGAGGAGCCCTCTGGTCTACTGTATGTCATCGCAGTATGCAAGCATCCTCCCGCTCTCTCTAGTAATCGTGTTCTTTTTATGTGTGTAGAGAAGACCCGGAGGGACATCACATCGCCTAGCTTCTGGTCAGGGAAAGTGGAAGTGTCTGTCTTCAAATGAGCCTTGTATGAACCGACAGGGAAGATGTAGGTACTATATACTGTGCAAATCATCATAAAAAAACTAGTCTCTCGTCATATTCTTCTACCCAATTGCAAGCATTCAATCTCGAAGTTTCTTTACCATTCCGGCCATTATGATCCGAAGACAATCATGGAGTTACCTGAGGTTATTTATCCTTGACTCAATTGAGGTTGTTGAGATATTGATTTATGATGAATAGGAAAATTTGCTGCTGATAATTTGGCCAAGACCGAGGCTAATCTCGAGGCTATATTTTATGCATTGTATATCTTTTTGAAGGAGACAGAAAAGAGGAAAGAACTGATGCGCCGGAAGGCGTCGACGCGGGACGCGGCATTTCTAGACAGCAAGTACTCAGAAGAAGTGGAAGAAGATAAGAAGGAAGAGGAATATAGCAAGATGAGGAGGAATAGAGTGAAGCTCCTATATATGCGAGTGAAGTCCCTATATATGCGGCCTTCGGAAGAGACAAGTGATGATGAGTGGCAAGATAGTTTTGGCATCTGCAAAGCAAGCCGGGCGCTTTTGATGCAGGCAGCAAGACGTAGAGATGATATTTTTGAGACTGAATGTATATAATGACATTATCTCATCGTGATATGATGGATAGCTTAATGTGCCATAAATAAGCTTTACTGTGCGAGTCTCAACCGAGCGTGGTGGTCACCACTCTAAACCTCATAGAAGTTAGATTACCTGTTGAGAAGAACGGCAGCAATCACATTCTGTCAACTTGCACACGACTTATTGGATGGGAGAGCTGCATCTATGTTTTCATCTTAATCAATTTTACAGTAGAAATTATTTCCTAACTAATAACCCATCTTGCACCCATCTTGCTGCAGAGTGGCTGTATTTGGTCTTCTCCCCATCATGACATCAAAATACGATTGCCATCACATCACCATCATCATGTGCTCATATGTCAGCACGGTAGAGATCCATTCCTCCTTCGTCTTGACTTCCCATGGCATTGGATCCGAGTGGTAGAATGGCAGCGACCTTTGGCAGAACGCCCGACATGATTGTTGACAAGAGGTAGACACCAACCACGCCGTAGATGGAAACGGCAATCGCACGAGAGATAGCTCGGGTTGCAGAGGCAGTTGCTTCCTGCTTCAGGTATTGGATGTACTCTCTGTCCATGATGTTGCCGAAGATTAAAAGTAGGATGTATATGATGCAGATGTTCGTTGATGTATGGCAAGCTGGGCCGGGTGTCGTTTTGTGTGATGGCGGCTCGAAGGAACAACAAAACTGAACAAACACTTCTTCTGGGTGTTGTAGACGACGGCAACTGCACAAACTCCACATCTGCTTGATCGTTGGAGTGTACGTAGGAATTCAGTACATGATGTGGTGCCTCCTGAGGTGACAAATCTGACCTTCTGGTGACGTTTGTATCTACTGCGTCATATCATACGACAATGCAATTACGAAATCTAAAAATCTTAACACGTCCTCTCTGGGTCCAGAATGACGACAGAGAAACTTGAGGGGCGGGGCGAAGCTGATGTGGAGAGGTGCGGTCGGATCTTGTCTAGAGAGGGTTTCACCGAAGAACAAGTACTCATCAGCTGGATCATCTGTTGCCTGTTCTTCCAGCATCAATCTGCTGTACCCATGACAACATGATGTGAATTGTGGTGCAATGATGGCCTTGAATCATCTAAGCTTAGTAGTATTGTAGTGCAACGATACATCATATGAAACATCTCCTCCTCTTGCGGCCAAGAAATGCTTTAAATACTGCATGCATTCATTCAAATCGTTACTCAACAAAGAAATCTGCACATCAACAAAATCCCAGCACGCCATTCAAGACATATATTGATTGATGCACGATGCCACCAAAATCCAACGCACACAAAAAGGATAGCTTGGATGCAGATAGTGAGGACTCCAATTCCAATAATAGTGTGTCATCCAAGCCAACAAATAATAAGCAGCCTCGTATGAGACGCGGGCGATATATCGACGAGTACAACAAACGAGCCATCATCGGCATCATCAGCCACGGTTGTTGCAGTGGGGGCAAGGCACCCGAGAACTCTACATGTTGCCGCTGCCGCAGTACCTCGCAGTGAGAAGAAGCCACGAAGAGCTGGCTTCAGAGAGCAATTTCTACAAAAGGTGAGAGAAACATCAATTACTCCCATCACATGCTTGTCTCAATCCAAATCTAACACTCTTTTTCTCCTCGACGTCACACATTAACAGCTCAGAGTAATGCTCGACAGAGAAAGCCAGAATGATGATGCCACCGTTCAATGGTCTACTGACGGAAATAGCTTCATTATCATTGATCAGCCAAATTTGAAGAGGTTGGTATTATTCCCGATGATGTTTGATGTGTTTCTATCAACTTGATGTGTGCCGATATGACTAACCCATCATGACCGCTTCTACTTTTGCATTCCAACAGGAAACCATTCCAACATATTTTGGCAATCCAATAGTCTTTGCTAGTTTCCTCAGAAAGCTGCAACGATGGGGCTTCAATCGAGTGTCAAGTCGACGTAGTGGGCGTTATGAGTTTGGCTCACCGACTTTCAAGAGAATGGATGCTAGGAGTACATCTGCACCTGCCGCCGCTGCTGTTACTACTTCGACCAATACAGCTGGAAATGATGGCGGAGGTGCTTCCAGTCAGGTTTCACAGCAACAACAGCAGCAAGTCATGGCACAACTCAACCAACAACCTATGCCTGCGCCTAATCTGCAACTGCCACGCCAGGCAGATACAAGTGCCACTGCTGACCTCGTTCCAAACATTCAGCGTAGTACTCAGCAGCCCTCCACCTCCACATCAAGTCAACAGCCCGTCCTGAATAGACATATGAACCAAACGAATAATGCTGATGTAAACAGCATGCTTCAAAACATCGCGGGGGGATTGCTCAGTGGTCAGAATCCCGTACCAAATCAACAGCCCGTGCCCACTCATGCAAGTCAGCTGAATAATGTCGCTGGAAATAGTTATCTTCAGTCATTCCAGCAACCCTGGCAACATCCCAATCCCACCATGAATCTGCTCAATGCTGTCATGAGTCTCTCGGGAATGTTACAGCAGCCATCACTCCCGAACACCAACACCACCCCAGCCTCTGGAATGTCTTCTTCGGCTGGTGCCATGATGTCTCAACCCAACAACAACAACATGTCGTCTATCATAGCACTATTACTAGTGTTACAGCGATTCGCTGAAGATGAATATCAGCGCAGGGTTCAAGTAGACGCTATTCAAAATGCCATCATGACTACAATTGGACATATCTTAGGCCAAACCGGTGGCTTTCCCAATAATAACACTGCCCAGCCTCAGCAGCAAGTAGGAGCACCGCCGCCATCAAGGCAATCACAACTTGGATCAAATAATAATAATACTGCCTCAGTCGTCTTCTCAAGCTGTAGGCGCACCGCCTCCTTCGTCTGCTGCTGGTAATAATATTCAAGCATATTCCATTGCGGCAATTCTGCAAGCCGCTCAACGAGGTTATACAGCGGCCCCACCTGAAGACACCACTCGTGCCCAGAATAATGGCCCGGTCACTACTAATAATAGCGACAGTGAAGACGATGACAACGATGATGATGAAGACAGTGAAGAAGAAGACGGGCCACCACGCTCTACTCCAAGGAAACGAAAGGCTGCTTCTCCAGACGAAGATCAATATGATGCAGATGACGACAGCTGGAATGAACGACTCCGCCCTCGAAAGAAGTCGCCCCCCCTAATTATATAATTGTAATAGGTCGGTTGCCCTCTTGTAGGTCACCTCCATGTCATGTAGTAAGCAAGTAATTTCCGCAGCCCCGTACAGATTTTATGTCGTTGGTTTGTTCTTTTTTATGATGATGTGGTGGTTCAGAAAGACATCACGACGGATGGCGAGCGTGGCGAGCGTTGATGGCTGAAACGATCTCGCCATCTGTCCGAAAGAAAGGAGAGTTCGTGTCGCATCGCCTTTGCTCTTGTCCAGGCTTGTCCGGTAGGGCTGGAGGTGGGGGGGTGACAGTCAGTGCTAAGCAAGGCATTTTTTAGTAGCGTTGTTTCAAGGACATCAAATAATGCTCTCCTGAAAGGCTCAGCAGCCGTCATAATCGAGCACTCGGAGAGTCAGAGAGAGGATCATGATTGTTGCGCTCCTCGTTGTTCAGTAAGTATGTAGCATCCAACGTAAACTTCAGTGTAATCGCTCAAGATCTCGCCATCTGTCAAACTTCAGCTTTGATGCTGCTGCACCCACCAAATCCGAATTGAAGGCGCGTCGACCAAACTGCACGCGCGTCGACCGAACTGCATCTTGATGACATCATCACGTAGGAATTAACTACATGATGTGGTGCCTCCAGTTATGACGATTCTGGAGACTGTTTTGAAGTTCAATTTCAAAAAGCTACATCTGCTTACTGAGCCTATCTACGTAGGAATTCAATATGTGATGTGGTGCCTTCTGTTCAGACGAATAAATCGGGGCAGCAAGTGACGTTCTTAGGTAATGCGTCATATCATCACAAATACGTTTTTGAATACGTAATAAAGTAATCGTAAACTTCTTCAACACCGCCTCTGTCTGTGGCAAGAAATGACCGACAGAGTTGGAGTGGAGTGGAGACACTATCGAGAGGGCGGGGGGTGCCTCTGTTTTCACAAAGAAGCAGACCTGTGCAAGCTGAGCCAACCGCTCTCATGTCTGACCGGGCAAGCACAACTATCTTGCTGCTAACTAAATTGTAGTCACATTGTCACATAATTGCAAATATAGTTCGAACGCTCCTCTCAATTATAAAGATCGCTTGGCTATGCTACATCAGACAACGGATCGCTACTCTCGTCTTAGCCCTGCCCAAGAAGACCCAAGTAAGTACTCTCTTAATCAGACGCACGCATGTCACGTCCCGAGGCTTTCAATAGACGAATGACGGGCAATATGCCCCTTCTGCGGTCCCCAAACAACTCCGCCGCCCCAACGGGGTGGATTCGTAGTGAGGCTCAACTACTGGTGGAATTTCGGTGATGTCATCCAAATCACGCAAGAACGGATGGCCAAGGCCAAGCTGCTGCAGACCGCAGATATTCCAATAGTGTATCATCATCGTCCAAAGCCCGAAGGTGACAAGCAGCCACGCAGTATAAGAATGGAATGATACATCGAGTTCAAATACAAACAAACGAACCATCATCGGCATCAGCCACAGGATTCATCAGTTGGTAACACGTGCACCCAACATCTCAATCAGGAAGTACCTAACTATTTTTGCCGCCTGTCTGCGACAGCAGCTGACTCCCTCAAGCTCCGCCAGCTACAAGAAGAAGCCACGAAGAGCTGTGTTCAGAGAGCAGTCTCTTCGCACGCAGGTAAGGAGCAGTTAGCATTCATAAATCTCTCACATGTGCTTGTATCAATCTATCTCTAACAAGTATTTGCTTTCGACCCTGCCAGAATAACAGCTCAGAGTAATGCTGGACAGAGAAAGCCATAATGACAATACTACTGTTCAGTGGTCTACTGATGTGAAGTAGCTTCATCATCATGGATCAGCAAGAGTTTGAGGAGGTTAGTACAATAATCTCGATCATAGTTCTCATGTGCTTCTATCAACTGATGTATGCCGCTCTGACTAACCCATCCTGACCGCTTCTACTTCTTCGTTCCAACAGAACATTATTCCAACATATTTTGACAATCCAATTGTCTTTTCTAGCTTCCTCAGTCAAAACTCTCTAGATGGGGCTTTAGACGAGTAGTACCAAGTATGAACGACACCGACTGTTATGAGTTCAGTTTTGCCAACTTCAAAAGGTGGGGTGCTAACCATTGCACCAGCCGCCGCCGCCGCCGATACGTCAAGTAAATGCCGGCGGAAGCTGAATCTATCCAGGATTCACAGCAGCAAATGCAAGTGTTGCCTTTATTCCAGCAAGTCATGACGCAAATTGAACACCAGTCTGCGGCTGATCCACAGTCAAACCTGTCACATGCCATCGCAGATCTCATCTCAACCGTTCAGCGTCAGAGTAGTAGTCAGCAACCCTCTGTGGCAAGTCAACAGCCCCCGTATTGAATCAAAATGTTGATGCAAATAGTTATCTTCAGTCATTTCAGCTATGGCAACATCCAAACCCCACCACGAACACACTCAATACCACCCTTAGTAACTTGATTGGACGTCAAACATCTTCAGCTCAACAACTGACGGGCTATTTCTCCCCTTCCTTCCAAAACTTTGCAATACAGGCCCTCATGAGTCTCTCCGGCACACTCCCGAGCACCAACTCCACGCCGGCTATGTCTCAACCCAACAATATCGCTGTTCTTCGCCCACTAGTTATGGTGATGCAGCGAGTGGTGGAAGAAGAACTACAACGTAGGAACCGAGTAGATGCTATTCAAAATGCCATCTTGTCAACAATGGGACGAATAATCGGCGGCCTTCCAAATAATAATAGTATTCAGAGTCAACAAGGCATGATACCGCTGTCAAGGCAATCACTTGGATCGAATAATGATGTCACTGCTCAGCCCCAACAAGTAGGCGCACCGCCTCCGTCTGTCGCTAATCTGAATATTCAAGCAGATTCCATCGCTGCTATTCTGCAGGCCGCCCGAAGTGGTGCACCATCTCCATCATCTGGTAGTATTCAAGCAGATTCAATCGCCGCCATTCTGCAGGCCGCTCGAAGAGGTAAGTCAGCAAGGCAGCCTCAAGAAGATGCTCATGCAAGAAATGATCTAGGCAATAACGATAATGGTGATGACGACGACGAAGATAGTGAAGCTGTCGGGCAACTCTCTCCAAGGAAACGAAAGTCTTCTCCAGATCATGACCAATATTATGATTCAGATGACGACAGCTGGGAGAATAGACTCCGCCCAAGGAAGAAGTCACGGAAGTAATGGCAGGCTATTAGAGAGTAAGCTGTAATAATAATCACATTAGTTAAGGAATTACCCGTCTTATCGCCCAAGGAAGGTGCGCCATTGTTGCTTTTGCTTGTTGTATTGTGGAGTTGTGCAATGAATCTTTGACGGTATCTCAATTCAAGCTGGCGAGTAATGGATGGATCTAAACTCTCGCCATTTGTCCGAAATTGAAGCCGTCATGTCGCACCGCCATCCTTTTTGATCAAGGGAATTACGGAACTCATAAGTATCGCATCACCTGATACTCGCACTCAGCTCTTACATCAATTTTCGATTTTGAGGCAGCCAGGAGCTGTCTTATTTTGGACTTTACAAGTAAGCAAATCAGATACTAAGATATCATTATCCGCCTACAACTACAACACACGAACACTTCACACTTCACACTCCACACTTCTACTCATACTGCAATTAAGCTTGATACTTCTTTACCATACCAGCTAGTACAATACTGTCCCCATGAATAGTAATTTCATTCTTCCACAGCACATCATATCCACATCTTTTATAGAAGGCGATGTTAGGCCCAGAGCATTCGAGGTAGCAGTCATGCTTCGTTTCCTGTGCGTAATTAGAGACAACATCCAAAAGTAGCCTCCCGTATCCGCTTCCCTGATACTTGGGATGTGTGCCTAGCAGTCCAATGTACCACATCTCTCCGTAGTCCTTCCTCCTTTGATCCCACTCACTGTCTTGCTTGAATGCTGCCAAGCGCTGCACAAATGCCTCTCCTGTTATTTCTTTATTCGTAAAGGTAGGTGCGAGGCCATAAGTGGCCAGGCCGAAATGGTATCGATCTCCTCCAGCTTTCATTGCTGTCGCAGTCGTATCCAAAGGACAAGAATGAGTGATGATGAGAACGAAAAAGTAGGTAATCTAACAATACAATGATCGATAGCGTTTTACTTACTTGATCCATCACTGTCAAGCGTCCCAGGCGGATAACAGGCGCAAGAAGCTGCCACATTTGTTCTCCCGCTCTCGTCATTAACCACCACCTCGAGTATCATTCCATAAGTCTCACTAACTACCAACATTGGTCCGAGGAAACTCCCAAACGCTTCAACCCGTATGGGATCGTCGCGATCATTCGTCATTGCACTAAACATCCAATCCACGCTCGGCTCATTGCTACCACCGAATCCTCCGTGACCATTGAAGGCTGTAGTAATGCAATCAAATGATGATTCAAAAACATCCTTTCCTAACCTTGTCCCAAGCAAAGTCAGGGACGGGAAACTCTTCCTGGATAGAAATTTGACTGCTCCTTCTGCGTTGAACATCTTCAGAAGACATTCGACTGCTATTTCTACGTGCAACATGTAAAATTCTCTTACATGCTCCACCCGATAGGGCAATATCGGATAATCGTCTCAGATCTGCCACCTTGGTAGATGCTGACAGCTTTAGAAGAGCGTCTGGTGACATATCAGCCACGTATGCTGCATCTTCAATTGTTGAGACCCCAAAATTCTTAGCAATTTCAATCTCATCCTCAGGCAATAGTGTAGGAGATGCCGGAAAGCGCTCTTCTCGTTTAATGTAAACAACGTAGGCAGCCCAAGCCATCATACCAATAGTTGAGACGATCCTGACTGGGAGTAAGTATGACTTAGTAATGACTATGATCAGTGATACAAGTAGAATCAGGACTAGAGAGAGTGTTCCAAAGACGAAAATGAGGGCACCAGTCACGACCCCAACACGATTTGGATAAGAAAACAACACTGTATAGATTGGAAAACAGCGAGGATTGTTGATATAAATGAGCCATGCATACATAACACGAGACGACAAAAAACATTCTTCTTCTCTTACCTGCATAAACGCATCGCAAAAAGAAGTTGCATTGTCTGGCTAATACAAACAAATATCAGCACCAACAATTTGAACCATCCAACTCGCAACTCCACAAAGCAACGTCACTACGGCCAAGGAAACTGTCATTAACATGCAAATTTCAATGAGACCATCACTTGGATGCTGAAATTTGTCCACTAATAGTCCACAAGCCGGTCCAACCAGTAACCCAACGAGGGTGTTAATTTTCAGAAAAGAAAACACCCAACGAAAGTCCAATCCCCCCTCCTCCTTCTCCTCCAAAGATCTCTTGACCTAATGGATCCGCCATACTCATATAAACAAATGCAGGAACCCATCCCATTGCCAGGACAACCATCGAAATCTTATGAAACATTGCATGATCTGGGTGAGTCAACACCTTCTTCGCACCAAGAAGCTGTTTCTTCATCCCTTCCCATCCCTTCACAGTTCGTCTTGGTATAGGCAATCCCAACACTACCAATGCATTCGAATGATATTCCTCCAACGAAGGGACAGTCAACCAACATACCCCTCCCGATCCAATCAATATAACCACACCATACATCAACAACACACTCGGCAAAGTATACCCCGAAACATCCATAAATCCCGAGACAACAATTGGTAAAAAAACTCGCACACGAAAAGCAGCTATTGCTCAATGCCAATATCAACGCTTGCTTTGTCGGTAGGTGGAATAGAAATCCATAGAATGCCACATTTACAAAGAAGGATCCAATGTCGCATGTTAGTACTCCCATTGCGAAGAGGATAGTTTTCACACGCTTGGCTTGATCATGATGCCACCGCCACCATTGATGCTAACATCATTATTTGTAGTATGATGATCCACACCACCCAATAATCGCAGCAGCACAGCCAAAATACCAAATCCCACACTCAAAATAGCACAACCTAACGTGGCGCACTTTCGTCCACCCAAAATATCAAACATGATGCCACTCAGTAAGAATAGAAAGGTGACGAACATGGAGAGGGAGTTCATTGTGTTGGCTATTAGTAGCCATTGGGCTGGACAGCATGATGATGATGCACTGTCAGAATCATGTCCAATTGTGTCTGATGCATCGTAATCTAATGTTGCTGTGATGGATGAATCTGCGAATTCTTCATGACAGGCATAGCGAAAGATGCCAGCCTCACAGAACAATCGATTGTACTCATTTTGACCGGGCATGATCCCTCCTGCTATGACCGAGGCGATGAAGAAGGTGAGCAGCCGGATCCAGGAGGTTAGTGAGGACGAAGAGGTGGATGAAGCGGTGCCATCTTTTTGGTCGATTGAGGTTGGCAAGAGAGATGTTTCCTCGTCTGCTGATGATTGATGATGAGGCTGAGAGCTGCCGCCGTTAGTCGCCACCATCTTCGTCATGATGTTTGCTGTTTGCGATTTACTCAACGCCCTGCCTGCAGTATGATGTTGTATGCTTGCCTGTTTGCTTTGGTCGGGCGGTGTTTGAGGGGGTGGAGGAGAAGGTGATTGTTTCTTGTGACAGTACCGTGTCGCGGGGTGGTTCGCAATTCGTAAGTCCCTAAAACCCTAAGCAGCGGTTTTCAATTTCTTACCCAGATTAGCTTGCCACATATTATGTAGCTCGATCTTCTTCTCTCTCTAGAGCTGTCGATTTGGCAACAGCTCAAACCCCATCATAAAGTCACCTCACTTCCTACCGCATAGACACGCGACCGGCCCGCTCTGCTCTAGTAATTTTAGCTCCACAGTATAAATATCAATATCAAGTCAAGATCAAGAGAAAGAATAATGTAAGAAAGTTCATTCGATAGCAAGCAATAAAGCATACATTAAAGCATACATCTATAATGTTATATCCAGCATCTATATTATATCCAACCGTATGTTGAAGCGCTGCAATGATGTCGTACGTTGGCAATAAGTCTCTATCCGCGCACCCTCTTTTGAAGAGTATTAAAAGGCGACGAAGGAAGAACTCATTCATGTTTTCATCTACTCTTCCTCTCTCAATCGTCCAAAACTCTTTCTTACCAACTCTACGATTCCCTAAGTCTCTTGATCTCTTCTTTGAGTTTCGCAATCTCACGATCGCGTTGTTCCACATCTTCACGAAGCCTCTTCTTTTCTTCGCGGAGCCACTTACTTTCGTCTTCAGCCATTGCAATCTTATCATCGTATGCCGTCACCAAAGCCAACTCATCACGTCTCTCCAATACTTTCTCTGTCATCCCACGAACAAATTCATATAATGCTGTCAATACCCTGCTCTGGAATGCTTTCTCTGATTCTTCTAGAGCTTGCCCCTCACTCTCACTATCAGAATTCTCACTATCAGAATCGATGTCATCAATTGACAATGTTGCACACGGCTTTGCTTTTTCGAACCATCCAACTGCCAAAGGAAGACACTTCAACTCCCATTGAAGGAGGGGCGTCATGTTGAGGTGAGTGTGGCTCATGAGGATCTTGCATCTAGCAGCATACTGCGGATCTTCTTTGTTCAGCTGGAGGTACTGGACAACACGTTCATCAATATCAATATTAAAATAATCTTCATCGCCGTGTTCCCAGTAATATAATTCTTGTATGATGTGGTTTGAGAGGTAGGTGTTGTTGATGGTGGAAGTATCACACAGTGCCTTGGAGAGGGCATCCCATCCGGCGGGAGGAATTTCAAAATCCTCTTGGCCTTCAATGCGTAAATGCAAGCGTCTTAGCACCTTATTGCCGACCAAGCCACGAGCTAAGACTTCTACGCCGCCATTTACAGTATCCATCCAACCGAGGTATAGATTTTTCAAACAGCAGTTTTCGGATTGCAATGAAGCGGACAAATATCTCAATCCTGATGCAGTGATTGACTGATTTGATGATAGATCGAGATCTTTGCAATGATTCACTGTCCCTGCCATAGCTTGAAGCCCCTCATCGTTGATATCACAATCTCGAAGACGCAGCTTATTTAAGTTCAATGCTGCTATTTGCAACCAATCTGATAAAGAGACCAGTCCTGCTGCTGCCAAAGAAAAGTCATTATCAGAGAGGTCCAACCACTTGAGACTGGTACAATTGGCTAGTGCATCTACCAAAACCGACAATCCTTCATTGGAAAAGTCATTATCAGAGAGGTCTAACCACTTGAGACTGGTACAATTAGCCAGTGCTGCTGCCAAAGCCGACAATCCTTCATTGGAGAAGTCATTCTTAGAGAGGTCCAATCTCTCGAGACTGGTACAATTGACCAATGCTGCTGTCAAAGATGACAATCCTTCATTATCAATAGAATTATTTCCCAGGCCGAGCGCTTTCAAGGATGGCCCGATGCTTCTCAATCCATGTGCAAGAGCAGCTACCCCAGCATCGCCAATGTTGTTCGAATCCAGACGAATCTTCTTCAATTTCCAAACACCCGATTCTAATAGATTTCCTAGCGCAGAACAGCGATTGATATTTAGGCCTGCATCGTCGTCCGTTTGAAGAGAAAGTTCCTCCAGCTGCGACAAATTGCCCAATGCTCTTGCAATTGCAGCAAATCCATTATTGCTCAGATCGAAATCTTCATCACCAATGGTAACTTTTTGAATAGTTTTATTGCGGGCGAGACCGTCCATGAAGGCATGCATTTGTTGCCCCCTCCCTTCATCTTCGGGAAGGTATTGAATTGTGAGTTTTCGCAAACGTTCACTTCTGCCAATAAAATATCCCAGCCAGCCCAAATCATTGCCTTCGCCAAGTTGGAACCCGTGCCGCCATCCGTCATGCTCAACCAAATATAATTGACTGAGTTTGTCATCGCGAAGCCGCCTAAGAATCCTTGCGTTGTGCTGAGAAGAAGTAATATCCTCCAAGCTGATATCGGACGCATTCGCCTCATAATAAGTATTATCTCTACGTTCCATAGTCGCTGCCCGATAGTCTACAAAACGAAGCGTTAAAACAATAGTCGTCGGAGGAAGAAGTTTTTGTTAGTTGCGCCGAAAAAATGATAACAAGCTTTTCTGCTGCGGCGATAACAATTTGCCGCAGGAATGATGATGACAAACACTCACATTATTGCTGATAGAGCAGAGAGGATAATGATGGATGCGGGTGGAGAAAGCTCGCTTGCAACACAGCAGGAGGAGCAATTAGCACAAACAGCAGATATGATAATGATGGATGAGGACGGTCAGTTTGCACAAACTTGTAGATATGATAATGATGGATGAGGGTGGTAGAGCTTGCTACTACTTGCAGCACCAGCAGCGGCGCAGTTAAATCGATCATTTTCGATCATGAAATGAATGCTTTTGATGTCATTCAAGGAGGAGAAAGAGCGACGGTACAATACCCGTTTCTTGACCCCCAAAGACCTTCATGACCCGTCCGCGTCTCACGCGATAACTTTTGTACATAGCTAGAGCTGTCACTGCGCAGCTATTATTCAAAGCCAATAGAGGTCGATGAAAGAGTGTGAAAATGTTGAATGGAGTCTAATTTTTTGTGCACTATAAACAGGAAGCATACTACTGATCTACTAGCATCTCCAGTGTCAGTGCTTCCTTTCGGCCTTTGATTGCAGATAGATTTGCTGTTGGAACCAGTCAGGGGAAAGGCTCTCTATTCATTACCAAACTTTCTCTTCTTTCCACTCGACCTTGGACAATTGGCTGAAGCAGATTGATTCTGAATGCAAATGTTCATCACAGTCTCAGGGTACGCCGTCAGAAGCCGAAAGACGCTCTCCGTGTATTCTACGCTTTCTTTATCTTCCACCTCATTGCTTTCCCAAAGAAGATCAATAGGGAGCTTCTTGCGACTATTCCGTTTCGATACTGATACGGCATCAAACTTATCCAAGAGAAGTGCTACGATCTCATGTCGAGCAAAGTGGCAAGCAAGATGTAGAGCTGTGTTCCCGTCCCGATCCACAGCGTCGAGAGTTGTTGCATCAAGTCCAACCAGATACTGAACAACGCTAGCGGATTCATGATGCTGACATGCGATGTGCAAGGGCAATGCGCCTCTATTATCGGGAGATTGTACAGCGGGTGTGTTGCCTTTCACTAGCAGTTTGGTCGAGCCAAGCCTGACATTATTCTGAAGTGCTCTGTGCAGTGGAAGTTGTCCATTACTGTCAGGTGTTGTCATCAGGCGGTGGTTTTTGGCTTGGCGAGCATAGAATAGCTGACTATTGATAAATGCTTGTACTCGTTCGTGCCAGCTCTGAATAACCGACGCAATTGTGTTCAGTTCAATCGCTTCGGGGTGTGCATCATAAATCACCTTGATAATTTGGATACCAATATCAATTTGGATACCAACATCTACGGTTGAATCATTATACACCAGAACATTGAGCGTAAAATGTAGCAGAGAATCCGTTCCTCTAATCTTCTGGAATTTAACTGTGGGGTCGCATTGGAGCAGGTATTTCACAATATCCACCGCAGTTATTGGATTGTCTCTGTGAAGCAGGCCCGTAATTGCGAAGTGAACTGGATGTGATCCTGATGTTGTTGTTGTGTGATTGATGGCATCGGGATAAAGTTTGTGCAAATATTCTACTGTGGCAACAGCATTACATAAACATGCCGAATGGAGAGGTAGCATTCCATCGGAATCTAATATTCGCTTACATCCGGGATACGCTTCGATTAACACATTGCAAAACTCAGGAGATTTATTCCCACTTGCGATGTGTATGGGAAAAAGGCCTTCATGTACTTCAGGGTACCTCTCAATAAGTAGCTCCAAAATTTCAATTGCGGCTGCACCATCCAGCGCTTTTGTCTTGCATAAATTATGAAGAGGCATGTTGCCGTAATTATCTTCACTACGAACAGAATCGGGAGCTGCATCAATGAGGAGTGGACTAATTCTGGGGGTGACATTTGGGTTCCGACAAACACAATGGAGAGGCTGTTGTCCATTACTACCAGTAGATCTGGCAGCGGCGGGAGAATATTCGAGAAGACATCTAATTATTCCCTCTGTCAATAAACCATTGCGGCATGCAGCACGAAATAATTTATAACTGCCAAGATGAGTAACAGCTAATGCGTGCCGATCAATAATTTGCCGTAAGCCTTCTTCTGAAAGAGAGTCAGATCGGCAAAACTCAAGTAATTCATTCGACAGCGGGCTGCTCATGGTTGGTGGAAGGGTCGTTCTCCTGGTGTAATCTTTCGTCTCTTGGGGCGTCGGTTGTATGGTGCAACGAGCGACGACAACGAGCAAGAGGAGCCGCTTTGGTCGAGCCGATTGCCGTCTGAATGCCGCACGCTTCTCCTGAGTCACACTTGTTGCATATATAATACATACTTATATGCAGATAGTAGAAGTGCTACTTAATCACTCAATCATGATGTTTATATCTGAAACAGAGCTGCAGTAGGAAGCTAACAGCAAGATTCACGAGGAGCTAATGGACAGCGCAGATTCCAAATCAAAGAAATTGGTAGTATGGTACTCCATATCTACTCCAAGTCCAAGTCCATGTCAAGAGCCCTTCCCTTGGCCACGACAAAAGACGAAAGAGCCGTACTCCCAATTCTTCACAGGGGAGAAGAAAAGCGACGCCACGAAGCAAGTGGACGGCCCTTCAAGATCAGATGCCTAAAAAAGGGAGCTTAAAATCATTGAATCAAAGCATATGTTCCGCAATGGCAACGCAACAAGATACATTGCTGTTTATTGGTGAGTTGATACTTGCCCAGAAGCTTGACGATACAAAGTGAACAGAGCAAGGATGCAAGAAAGCAATGTTTCAGGGTGAGCCTTCAGCTTCAGAAGCCGAAAGACGCTCCAGTGTCAGGGTATTCGATGCTTTTCCAATCAAGGACCTCATTGCCATTGCTCTTGAAGAGGATATCAATAGGAAGCTTCTTCTGTGCATTCTGCTTCGATACACTGGTATGGCATCATACGTTTCCAGCAACAACCTAACAGAAGCAGGCCATTCAAGAGAGGCAACAGAAATGGCAGAGGTCATGAAAGAGAAAGAGGATGAACATCAAAGAGTGTTGGTTAGCATGGTCACGTCGTAATAAGTAACTTGTCTAGATTGCGCAACCTACTAAACAAGCAGTAAGCATACTACTGCTGCGCTGCTAGGATCTCAGTTTGTCCTTGCGACCTTTGATTGCCCATCCATCTTGACATGTTATGAGTATGAGTGCAGTACCGGGTACAGCCAAGATCAAAGATGAGATGTGTGTCTCAAATTAAAAGCAAGCAGCAAAGCCACTCAGTTTTTCATCAACCTCATCGAAGGACAAAGTCGTGCTCTCCAAAAGAGGCGCTGCCGAACATATTATCCACAGAACAATAACAATACAACAATGAGTCGACAAATCGTTCAGCCCGTCAATCAAGTCCGCCTAACCAACGTAGCAGTCGTCCGACTAAGCCGCGGCGGCCACCGCTTCGAAGTAGCATGCTACCGAAACAAAATCGTGAATTACCGCCAGGGAACCGAAACCGACCTATCCGAAGTCCTCCAAACCGAACGAATCTTCACCAACGTCTCCAAGGGGCAATTTGCCAATTCCAAAACTCTCAAAAAGTGCTTTGACACATCCAACGAGGAAGAAGTGTGCAGATTCATACTGGCCAACGGGGATGTTCAAGTGAGCGATCAAGAACGAGCGGCGCAATTGGAATCGACCGCTCGTGAGGTGGCGAGCATGGTGTCGGAAAAGTGTGTCCATCCGATCAGTCGGCGGCCGTATACATTGCCGCAGATTAGGGATGGGATGAAGGCGGCGGGATTTATGGTTCATCCGACGAGGAATATTAAGCAGCAGTTTTTGGATTGTGTGAGGTTGTTGCAGGAGAAGCGGGTTTTGGATATTGAGAGGGCCAAGATGAAGTTGGCCATTGTGTTATCGCAATTGCAAGAGGCGAATGATCATAATGATGGTTTGACGAAACGAAGGGATGCAGTCACAACATTTCTCATCAATGAAGGTGTTGCAGCTGCCGACATACAGCCATCTACCGGCGACAACGACACACGTATAATATTCCAATCAGATCCATCTCTCTATCGGAGAATGGACGGTATTGCACGTCATGATGATGTACAGGGTCGGTTAGAGATTATTCAGCAATGTGTCACTGAAGAGGGGATGTTACGTTAGGGCATGAGTTGGAGCGAAACAGCACAGCAGCAACAGCAACGAGATGAACATCAGTTGTGCAATCGAGTTGGAAAACAAACATGCGACGCAATCTGGTGCAAATGATAATAATGATGATGATAATGGCGACGTTCTCTGCACTATCGGATAAGCTGCAGTCTTGGACTACGATTGGACAAGCAACACCGACCACAAATAATGACGATAATGATCATGATGACCATCAAACCGACAATTACAAAAGTTGCCAACTCACGCAAGGCTCAGAAAGCTGCTCAAAAGAAGAGTAAAAAAGCAAAACGTCGAGAGAAGGAAGATGCTGCATTGAATCATTATACTCCATAAAACATGCAAAATGTAT
>JAHBBA010001000.1:0-11228 GCA_018806925.1 Skeletonema costatum | reverse complement strand
GGGACAATTCGGCGGCGCGTACCTAGATTTGACCCAGGTTGGAGTGTCGATCTATACTGATTATTTGTTTCCAAGAGAGTGTGCTCTTGGTCTGTTGTTTGGGGTCATCAAGTCTATACGCAGGATGATTGTTGGAGTAACAAGTTAGGTATTAGGTTTATTTGATCTTCAGCTGCTTTTCTTGTCTGACGTAGCAGTCCACCATCTGAGGTGGAGTAAAAGTGAGTATGTAGGAAATTCATTACAGAATGGCCATCTGCAACGTGCTTCATCATAACTTGCTCCGTATGATTATGAGAACTCCAGACAAGCATCTCTAGAGAGCAGAGGCCTCAGATGACTTGAAGTTGTCTGCGCGTTCTTGATAGTTGCCAAAAAGCCTTTGGCCTATGAATGAGGACTCGTGAACCGGCTACAGGGGAGTACCTCGACTGTACCCCCGGGGGTACAAAAATTTTTGACTAGGCTGGGATCAAGGGGGGTACAAGTCGAAAATGTCAGCTTGCTTTGTGCTAGTAATCCCTGTAATTGAGGAGGGGGGTACAAAAATTTGACACTGGAGGCTGAGGTTTGGAGGGGGGATACAAGTGAAATTTGGGGGTACAGTTCGAGGTACTCCCCTGTACTTCATTGATTGTACATAAGCGAGCGGGAAAACCTACCTCGCTAAATCAATGACATCATCTGAAGGTAGTAATAAGCCAATACACCAGGAGTTGAAACTACTAGAAATTGCCCATCTACCACACCAGCTTACCAACTTGCTCCTTATGAATATGAGGTGTATGCCATTATAGTTTATAGTAACTCCCCCCGGGGGGATTTTTCCCCGCCACTTTCACCCAACTTTTGGCGTGAATTTGACGAAAGGGATTCAAATCTGCAAAGAAAGATCATCAGCATAAATAAATTGGATGCCACGCTCCATTCGAAAATCAACAAAAAACGGCAAAGCACAACCGAACCATGTTGTCGCCGCTGCCACAGGCCGACGGTCGGGTGCGCTCGTGTCAACCGCCACGGTCGCCGCCGATCAACAATGAATGAAATTAAATAGGTGGCAACTTCAGGACACTGTGCAAAATCTGTATTAAGGAGCCAGCTGAGATATTGCTCAAAAATGATGGCTCGTCATTTTTAGGGCCTTCGGGCAAACAGTAGCCATGAATCAGCGGGATCCCACAGAAGAAGGAGCCCATGCCCCACTAAGCACCAGTTCCTTCCATACCCCTAAAATCAACTCCTTTTACCGGCTTGCAGTTGTGTACTCCAATAAATTTGGTAAGTTTTTCGGCGTTTAGGTTTACGCTCGTCGGGATCAAGTAACACATAATCTTCTGCAATGGAGTCGGGCCCAACACTTCAGGAACTGTCAGAGCCAGAAGACGAAGACGAATCATCATCATCAGATCCCGCCAACAACGCTTCGAGACGCTGCTTCTTCATCTTCTTGGTCATCTTCTTCTTCTTCTTCTTCTTGCGCTTCTTCTTCGAAGTCGACAAAGGAGTTTCGGTCTCCTGATCCATCACATGCAATTGCCTCTGCTCATGCTTGGGAACCTTCGCTTGAAGATTCGGATGATACTTATCGCATTTGTCACTCCAGTGGGAAAACTTGATACGATCGGATTCCCCCTTCTGATCGCAACGGTCACACATCTTCTTCTTTTTAGGCGAGCCACCACCAGACTGACGAGAGCCTCCATTGGAGCGGGACCCTCCTCCGTTGTCCTGGCGACCACCCTGAGAATTAGGACCACCTTTATTCGCACCCTGCTTCGCCAGTTTCTTTTCCTTGCGGTAAGTCTCGAGATGCCTCTGCAGCTCCTTGACAGATAACGCACGGTCGACTGGGAAACGAAGTTTAGGATTGTCAATCTTCCATAACTCTTGGACACGAACAGGCATAGCATAGAACAACATCTGGCAAATTTCAATAGGAAAGAATGATCGATCCTTACGACTGATATGAGTCAGTTTGCCATAGATCTCAGGATTGGGGTCATCCAAAATGCTTGGGAGCAAGTACATGACACTACCAACCTGATCAATCATAGCGTTGAAGTCCGAGACGTCAACATCCAAGGGGCAATTAATATTTTCCATCATGTAGCGCCACTGAGCCTCCGCATAACCGAACTCAGGGAGTTCCTCCTTGATGTGAGAACGCCTGCAGCTCCGGAAGGACTCGAGGGTCTTGCCAATCTCACGGGTAACGTTCTTTTTCACCCATTGCCACTTGTTTTCGAACACCCAGCCTGTACCGTTAGTTCGATCCTCATTTTCTTCACCATCCTTTTCAGGGTAACGGGAACCTTTCGAACCATCAGGTTCGACATGGAAGGCCTCCTTATACACCTGCACTTCCTCCACCTCGTGTAGGACGGGAGTGAGACAGTTCTTCGATACGAAGTTGTCAAACTTCAGGGCACGAACATTAACCATTTGCCTGTAGGCACTGAAGATTTCCTCAGTATATCTCTCGATATTCTCCACGGCCTTGTTGATAGACCGCGTAGTCGTCTTTAAGGTGGAAGCATCAGCCGCAGCGAGACTCCCCTGGTTAAGTTCCAATACCTCCAAATCAGCCTTCTTCGCCTGCAGTTCGCGAAGGGCATTTTGATCATTTACAATCAACGACTCCACCTTACTCATCTTCAACAGCTCATCGAACTTCTTTGAGTGAGGATGAAACCGAGCTCCGTGCGGCTCACTAAAGAACGCATCGTTTGTTTATAGTTGCCAATGTCACATTCGAATTCGATGTCCTTAGGCTCTTGCTTTCCTTCAGGCGGTCCAATCGGAATAACTACCAGTTCCTTGTCTCGGATGACACCGTGCTGGGTCTGCTTCGTAGTCCTCTTATCCTCACCATACTGGATGATGGACCAGTAGAACATCGATTGGTAAGTTAATCCTCCCGACGATGACCCCATCCCTGAAATCGTTTCAATCTTTTTACACTGCTAAGATAACGTAGACGCTATACAATATTTTAAAATAATGTCACAAGCGATGACTCTGTGATATCAAACACGCAGTAGAGAGACTACTATGGCTAATATCATGGGATTATTATGGCATGAGGATCACTACTGCTAGCAAAACAGAACAAACAAGCAGTGCGTCATCATCCTGACGAACAGACGGCGAGACTCCTGTCTCAACGGTCGTGCCAAATGAACATGTGGAAAGGGATGACTGTCGCAGCGCCTTGTACCTGTGTCTCAACGGGACAGGTACTGCGTCAGAGAGTCATTCTCTGTCACACTAAGTAGCCGCTATCTCAATCCAAACACCGCCACTACTATCCTTCCTTGACACCGTGTTCCCCGTGAGAAACTAGGTAAGAACCATGATCATTATTTTTGTATACTTTATAACTAAATCCTGAATGTCGTTTATTTTTCAAAAGTGTTGTCTCCTCACGCAGGCGAATCAAACCGTCCCCTCACACAGGCGAACGATTATCAACCTTCGTGTTGGTGTTCGGATTTTGTCATTATTCTTCTACATGATTTCAGGGGGCTGAATTTTGAATTTGAAACCAGCTGACAATGTGCCGAAAATATGCTGGTGCCACATACCTTCGTCACCGCCTACGCTGACTATCTGTTGATTGGACTCTCTCTCACCGACTGTTGGGCACGTCGTCTTCCTTGTAGAGCAATTGTTTGCCACACCCGACTACTAGTGTAATCATTTTGTATGAATTTAGACTAGCGGGGAGGTATCCTAGTCACCGGTTGTCTCTGCATCATGGGGAAAAGTAACCGTGCAAAGTCGCGTAAGAATCGATCATTGAAAAGACAGTCACAATCACGTTGTTCTAAATCTGATAGATGTGTATTCTCAAGGGTCGAGGGAGATATGGAGTGTACTGAGTGAGGATAATAAAGTTGACAATTCGTTCATGTGATTGACTTGAATTTGCATAAAATACCTGTAGGTGAGTAATGATTGATGAATCTCTCTCTATTAATGTATACTCTTTAAACATCAACCTAACACTTTATGTTTTATTCATTCTACACAGATAAATTAATCGTCCTCCATATCATCAAACGTACCATACGCTTCTTGTGTGAGTGATTCGATGACTGCGTTGTAAGCAATAAATTCTACTGGATTGCCAGCATCTGCACAATCAAACAAAATAATTCACTTCTTCGAGTTCACTGCCCTTAGTGTTGATCATAGAATCATCCGTTTCGATCTCTTCATAATGATCATGGTCTTGAATTGATTCAAATTTGGATGTGCATCGAAAAATGCCTGTGTCACTCATGCATTTTGAGAAGATCTTCTTGTGTTGAAACGACTACGGCTCTCCTGATTTCATCCTTCATGACGGATAAGAAGCACCTAGCAAATCATCCTGGCCATCCCTGCTTGACGCTAAGCGCCAATGGACCAGCCACTACTCCGCAGAAAACATTGTTACTCCTTGCTTCGTCAATGAAGTTTTTCAGAGCAAACTAAGTGTTCATCAGTAAAACTCATCACCTTCCATGCTGTCATCAGTATCATATCCATCATCAACCGCCGCTGCCACCATCACCTCCTCCACCACCGCCGCCACCACCAAATATCATCATCATCTCTGTCGTCGTCGTCATCACCAGGGCCGGGGACGGTCCCCGTCGTCTCCAAGCTTCATCATCTTCGCCGACTTCCATTTCCATCTCATCCCTGCTTGGTTGACACTTCAGCACCATCTCCACCACCATTGGCAGCACCCGGTGCTTCATCATCCTCCACCCCCCTCACAGCTGCCAATGTGGATTGACATGGTAGGGGCACCTTGATCCTGACCTATGTGTTGAACTGATATGGGATGGCTGCCCTTTTCTTGCAAACACTGCAATGGCGAACCTTCCGAGCAGTCTTCCGTTTCAACGTCTTCGCGACAGTGGGTGGACCCTTCTTCGCTTGCCATCGTTGACTGGACTGGCTCTCTGGAGCATACTCCTGGAGTAGCGGTCTCGGGTTGAAGAGAGTGCTGTTGGGCGCACATGAAGAGTTTTGCAGTTCAAGTTCGCAGCTCCCAAACGATTTGTCAACTCTGTCATTTCAGCACATGCAGTTTTTGTTTTGGCTGGTGTCTCAGCAGCTACATCAATTAATGCCTTCGTCGCATTTCTCAGCAACACCACGCGTTGGGACGTTGACGTTCCTCCCAGATCTCCGAGGGTATCAAAGACTTTGGTACGTGCACTCACGACACTTGTGCTTGTGTTGACTGTGCAGCAGCACCTGTACTCTCATGAGCCCTCTTTGGCATTTCGACGGTGAAGAGGCTTGTCCATGGCGCCATATCGTAGTCAGATAGGCCCAACTCGGACAATGCAACATTGTAAAGAGGATGGAAGGCTATCCAATACGAGGTGGTACAATCTTGGGGTTTGATGATCGATCTGCTTGTGTTGGCAGACACGGAGAATGCATGGACATGGCCGTTCGTAGATGTGTAGAAGCAGCAGGTGCAAATCATGCAGCCTTTAAATTCAATGTTGTTCCATTTCACCGTAGCATCAAACTTCGGACAGTTGCAACCTTGGCGGAATCCTCTGACTCCTTGACTTGAAACTTGTTTGGATCCTCTGTAGGCTCTACAATGGAGAGTCGAAGCGCAAGCTGTGCTGTCTCCTTCAGCTCCTTCATAAAGTGTAAACCAACCATCAATCCGCTCTGTCTACATGTCTTCAGCTCAGCAATGGACGCTCTGTCACTCTCTCGAGCTACTTGCATAATTCGCTGGGCAGCTTCTCCGTATGACGCATCACTGAGATAAAGTTTAAGCTTTCCATTAGCCTTGATGCTAGAGTTCACACCCTCCACACGCTGAGAGGACACATGCCCAGCAGTGAAAAACTTACATACATGAGCATAGCAAACCTTCTCCTGCAGCTCAAAGAGCTTTGCAAACGTATTTGCTTGCACTCCCATTGGCATACTTCACTTTCGCAGCAGGAAATAATGTGTTGGTGAGTACATCCAAGTCAGGTTCATCCAAAATATTAAGCATATCTTCCTTGTATGTTGCAGGATCGTCCAATCCCTGCCAAGTTTCTTCAATCTTCTTGGCAATGTGATAACGATCTAACACATGAGTCCATCCCTTGACCTCTGCAAGGATGAAAAAAGCAGGGCCCTCATCACTGACCAACACTACAGCACTTATTATGGGTGGTGACGGCACAACCTGGAGGATGTTGCCTTCCACCTCGTCCACCTCAACAGCACCTTCCTTCACCACATTGTCTACAAATGGATCGAAGTATCCTTCAATCTCTCCTATCTTGGCACCATCGTCCTCATTAGTGCCAAAGAATGCCTCTGCTGCCTGAACAATAGGGTCCGCTTGTTCAGACCAGCAAGCTGTCCATCCTGCAATCTTACTCTTCATCAGACAATCAACAACCGCAAAGAAGACAAAGACAGCTCCGTGGCGGGTAATACCGTGTGTCCCATCAACAAATACAACACCACCTTCTTTCCCATACACAGAGGCGTACTCTCCCATTAGCTTTGTCTGCCAGTGCATAGCTTCAATGCTATAATCTGGTACCAGACAAAAAAAGTGCCCCAGGTGTATGTATGACGTTTACCTGCGAACTCTGAACAAGGACGAGGAGAAGTAAACTGCGCGAACCGGCACTTCCCACCAAGATGTAGGCACACGGCCCGGCCAGCCTACATTTTGGTTTTTAATGAGAAAGAGTTTAAACGATTCCTACGTAGATTGACCCCGGTGCGACACACATTTTTTTGGCAAAAAGGAGCCAGAATATCTGAGTACGAAACTTTGAACGCTGTTATTATCGCAAATATGGACCTCAGCCCAAAAAACTTTCTGGACCCTAACTCTCCATAATATGAAGAAGTCGACTGCAGAACGTTTTTTGGGCTGAGGTCCGGTACTTTTTCAGTAACATGTACTAAAGTTTAGCTAGTGTCCAAAATGTCGCGCGCCCGTGAGTTGTCCGCACGGCAAGATGTGCAAGACCAAATACCGAGTGCTACATGTTTCATACATATGTAGATGCCGAGTGTAACACGTGTTTGAGCAAAAGGCCAATTATGCATCATTCATGAACAGATGCGGGCCTACTGCGAGCCGGTACATGTTATTTGTTCGAAGAACAGTCTATGCGTCAATTTGTGTCAATTTGAGCGAACCAATTTGTATGTGCTTGCGAACCACCAATATGCTTGCGAACCAGCAATGATGTCTGCGAACCAGCACATACAAATTGGCAGGCGGGGCAGATCCTCGCTCCAGATCTGAAGAACTTTGTATGTGAGATGGCTCATAAAATCAGATTACAAATATCGACACATCATCTGCTTGGTATCCATACACAATCTTCTATATTTTAGCAACCACAATGATGAACATGAACACACTTCTATGTGCACTATCTTCTGCGCTCATCCTCTTCCATGGAGGCGTCGCCGCAGCCGACAACAGCGGTGCTCAAGATACCATCTCTACTGCCCGTAGATTGAGGAATCATCGCATACGTCCTCATGATGAGCAGCCTCAAGGAGTCATCAAAAGAGACGACTACGGACACACGGTCGAAGTAGCCGCACCGCAACAACTACGAGGACATGTTGATACGCCGCCTCCATTTCGTCCACAGCAAACTAAAATTGTTAATGGAGACATCGTTACAGGTCAAAATGGTGACTACCCCTTTCAAGTTCAACTCGGCGGGTGGATCTGTGGTGGCAGTTTGATTGCCCCAGATGTGGTGCTAACTGCAGCCCATTGTATCAGTGGCGGAGGCCCTTCTCGAGTGAGCATTTGGGATGGGAGTAGAGGACGAATGACGCCAAGAACTGTGCAGAGTGCTGTTGTGCATCCAGATTACAAGTCCAGTCGTTTGACTGATGACATTGCATTGATCAAGTTGAGCGATCCTGCCTTGAAGGTCGACGCCGATTGGGGCCTAGTTGATAGTTATGATTGGGGTGATCACCCGCCCATCATTCGTTTGCAACGCTATCAGACTCCATCGGGATGCACCTCCCTTTCACAAGATCAAGCTGAAGACATCACCACTATGACCGTGATTGGACATGGTACCATTGCAGCAGGGGGCCAAATGTCTGGTAAACTACTGAAGGCAGATGTTCATTATGTCCAGAATTCTGCTTGCCAGAAGCAGTATAAGAATGAGGACATTACGGATGACATGATTTGTGCGTCTGACACTCAGGAAGAGCAAGATGCATGTTCAGGCGATAGTGGTGGACCACTCTTCACCCGATTGCCTGCTGATGGCCATAACTTATTCACCCTTGTTGGTACTGTCAGTTGGGGATATGGATGTGCCATGAAAGAATATCCAGGAGTCTACTCTCGTGTGGCAGCGAATACAGATTGGATTGATGAAAAGGTCTGTGGAGATCTGAGCCCAAAGAGTTGCACTGCAGATGGAAAGATACGAGATTACGCCCTCGAATCGTTGACGGGAGGAACAAGTGTGTCTCGCCGAACAAAGAAGAATGTCAGCACTAATAATGCAAAAAGCTGCTCTGTACTGTAACAAACTGCAGGAAGAAGTATGTGAGCTTCTCGGTGGCAGCGTCGATGAAGAAACTCTCCCTCCTGCTCCAGCTCCTGCTTCGAGTAGTCCTACTAAATCGAGCACTCCTCCTCCGATAGTTTCGCCCACGATGCCTCCAACACCTCCTCCGATAGTTTCGCCCACGATGCCTCCGACACCTCTCCTTCATCGTCGCCTCCATCTTCAAAACGCCCAACTCTGCCATCTGGCGGTGGAGGTGGAGTTGTCAAAAAGTACACGACGCCCGATGTAAACAAGGCAGGAGATAATGCCAAAGGAGTCATGTTTCAGATTATTGCAAGGTCGAAAATCAGTATCACGGGTCTTGAAATACTGGGAAAAGACGCCAAGGAATCGGATGTTTGGATATACTATCAAAATGGTTCGTATGATAAGTTTGATGCATTGGACAAGGGCAAGTGGAATGAAGTCTTCATGGGCAAAGTCATGCTTGACCCAGATGAGCTCGTCAACATTGACTTGGATGAGGATATTACGATACCTGCTGGTGGAACTGCATCCTTGTATATAGTGAGTAAGAAGGGAGTGTGTTCACGAAATCCTCTGATAAGGAGTTTGACATTTATGCACAAAATACAGACTTCGATGTACAAGTGGGACTGTCGACGAAAAAGGACTTCCAAAAGCCCGATAAGTTGGCAGAATTTGCAGGCCGTATTGTGTATCAAACATGAGTGTGAATTGCAGCCTGCGGTTTGGTGGGGTATTGTTATTATTATGTGTATGAATCTAGTGTGTAGGATATGTAGTAAATAGTAAAGTGCAGCATAGAAACAGATACTACCTGCAGTTGACCTCTTTAGAATTATTCTTCATTCAACTGTTATCAATATAGGCGAACCTTCTCCTAACTTGACTAATTCTGTTAGAAGTAGAAGGGGATTCACCAAGACCAAGAAGTGTGGTCGAAAAGTTATTAGGCCTTGCAAGTCGGAATGATGTACAAATCGAGCCATACAATGAGAGAAGTGCTTTCGAAATGGAGCCAAGGTTCACTGCAAGTTATGCAGCAGTAAAGGATGCAAGAACAATGTATGTTAGTTCAGGAGTCTGCTAATCATCTCACATCGAGTTGCCGAGCGTAGCGAAGGCTACCTAGGTTGTGTTCAGCAGGATATAAACTTTCCCAAAAAGGTTTGATTACTATTTACCAGCTGCGGGTATCTTTGTGGAGCACTATATTGATCACTAGCTTCGCTGCGCTCAGCTAGTTGATCACTCGCTCACTCCTAAATAATTGATGCGAAAAGATGCCGATCTCATCATACGGTACCGCTACAGAGGAATTACATACAAAGAATGTGTCTGCTTCAGCAACAACCAAGCAAGATCACAGGACACACTTCGATCCTTATTTCGATCATCTCATAATTCAAAACAGATAACGAAGAACTATACAACAACATTAAATAAGCTCAAACAAATGAAGATAGAAATAAGTCTTTTTGCTATTACACTCGTGCTACATGCACAATGGCAGCAGATTGGCGGATCACTTGGTGCATAGGTATCAGGATGATGACAACGCTAAAGTTGGCTTGCGCAGGTCGGGAGGAAGAGAACTAAAAGAAGGTCGTGACTGTGGTGGAGGAAACAGAGGCAATGGAATATGCCCGACTGCAGGAGAGTGCTGCAGTGAGTGTGGATGGTGCAGCAGCAGCAGTGCTCAGTGCTGAGCATTGTAAGAGGAAGCGCTAGAGGCAGGAGCGAAGGAGGAGGAGGAGGATCGAATGCCATTTCTGACGAACAGATGAAACAAGAAACTGGCATAACAAGGGAAGACCACGGAAATAGAAACCAATTCAACGAATGAGTTTTTGATTTGCCAAGCCAAGCGAAGCGACAGCTAGAAAAGATGCCCATCTCATCATGGGATGCAAGACCGGTATTGATACAGAGGAGTCCAATACAAAGAATGACTTACTGGGACTCCACTTATTTCTGAGACTTGCCGCCGACCTCCTTGACCACTCATTTTGCGCTTCTCCATGAAGATCATCAACTGCTTCGTCGAGACTGAGTAAACAAGTCTACTCTACAATGCGATCGTGCGGTATAATACAATACGACAATACGACGACGACAAGCCAACGACGACGACAACCGCAGCAACCGTAGTAGGCATAGACCTAGGCACACTAACCACCAAAATCACCCTCTCTTCCACCCACGACTTTGAAATCGTCCGCAATGCCCACGGCGGACACACTACTCCCACAGCGGTAACTTTTGCGGGTCCCACCCGTCCAAGATTGTTGGGAGAGGACGCAGCTGATATCAGTCGAGGTGATGAGAATACTGTTTGGATGATGGATCGTTTGTTGACTGGTAATAACTGTTGTGACACGACTGATGATAGTAATGACGGTCAGAAAAATAATGATGATGCAAGACTTTTGCCGATTTCAATTTGACAACAACACTAACTCGGTATATATTCCCAACATGGACACAACGTACGATACAACTGCATTATTGGCAATGTTATTGGGAAGAGTGAAAGCGCAATATTCTTGCTACGATTCAACGTCGGAAGACAGGAAATACTAATAATAGTGAGGATAATTATGACGACGAGTTGGAATTTGTATTTTCCGTTCCACCCAATTATCCACAAGTGACTCGACA
>JAHBBA010000999.1:0-33404 GCA_018806925.1 Skeletonema costatum | reverse complement strand
ACTCCAACGTAACCACACTCTTCCTCCCACTAGCCCAAGCAGTAATCGCCTTGGCATTCGCCTTCTTCTCCAAAGCCACCAAATGAGTCGATTGATTCACATCCCATTGATTGTGCGATGCACCAATGTAATGTAGTGAGTCAATGTAGGATTGTAGTGTGGATTTGGGTGTGATGCTGGAGAATGTGAATTGGAGTGGGAGGAGGGTTAGGCGGATGGCGGATCCGACTGCTCCGAAGAGGATAATGATGTGTGGTGGTGATGATGAGGTGGTGGTGGTGGAGGAGTGGGATAGAGGCAATAGTGTGACTGATTTGTTGGGTTCCACCTTTTGAAATTTTGGAGTAGCCAAAGACGACGTTCTTTTGTTGTCGTTGTTACACAAAAGACGAACAGCCTGAACCTGCCCATCAGACAATGTCGCATAATTGATTGACGTGTTGTTAACGCCCTCATCATCAGTTTCATCTCCCGTTTCGTCTCCACTCCCTTCTTTGAGTGCTGCCGTCGGTATTACTTGTTCGGGG
This sequence comes from Skeletonema costatum, assembly GCA_018806925.1. NCBI lineage: Eukaryota > Bacillariophyta > Thalassiosirophyceae > Thalassiosirales > Thalassiosiraceae > Skeletonema > Skeletonema costatum. Next base: position 32,877 of record JAHBBA010000999.1, on the reverse strand, counting down.
TGTCGTTGCGTTTATCAAATCTTCGTCTACCTGAACAAAAGTGCCTGCAATTTGTTTATTGATAGCAATGATTGACAATTCATTGTAAAAAACGGTTAGATTGTCAGCTCATGCATCATTTTGTTATCATTCCATCATCAATGATGTAACAACAACAACATACAGTCCAAAACTCACCAAATTTACTCCCCAAATCTCTCAACACACAAATAACCCCACTAGGTGAACTATCACACGCAGCAATCTCTTCTGGAGTCGATGGAGTTCCATACTCCATGATCAGTCGTCCATGTAGAATTTCGGGTAGTGATGAGGTGGTGGAGGGTGGTGGTGTTTTGGAGAGGAGGTGGATTGAGGCGTGTTTGCGTGATACGCACTGATTTGAGAAGTGATTGTGATTGTTAGAATTAATTCCATTGAAATCAGACCAATGACAGCGTGACAGCAGAGCAATAAATATAAAAATCGTATTCTATTAACGAACCTTATCATCAATAGTCACAGCAGCATTCTTCCTCCCCACAACAAACAATTCACCCGAAGCATTGAGAGTGTCATCTGGTATCACAGCGGGGCCTCCCTCCTCCTCTCCTCCTCCTGGTGCAGCGACGACGTTTGGTTCAACGGTAGCTGCAGTGGCTAAACAGGCGTGGAGTGAGTCATTGGAGGGGGTTGGGGGAGAGTTGGGGACTCCGATTACTTTGTCGATGCGTAGGAACATGGCAATGATTTTATGAGGAGCGCTGAATAGCAAACAGCAAATAGTTTGTTGCTTGAAAGCGAAAGGTGATGAAAACAAATGACTCCGGGGTGATATCTTTGCTGTGAATGTGGGTCTCGATAAGAAATATCTTCAAGGGGTATTTCTATCCTAATATATTACCTACGAAGGGGTACGAATGTTGAAAAGATATTGAGATTTAGATCATTCCAACCGTGAGTTGACCCCCTCCGAAATATAAATCTTCCTTCCTGCGAAATTAACTTTCAGCTCAGAGAATACACATCGTATTTGGTGCATTAACAGTCAATGTGTTTGTGAACGAAGTAGATTAGAAACAACATGAACTAACGTGAACAAAAGAATTCAAAATGTTGAAATGCAGCTTGGAAAACAGATGTCCATTTTTCAATTGTACTTCACAAAGAACCTGGCTGTGTCCCTTGTGAGAGAAGGAGAAAGAGAGCGTTGTTCACTATTCCATGGCACAAAAAGTACATACTAATTGCAATATGTGGTGTGAGGAATGATCATTGTCAGATAAAGATATTGTTGCACCCAAGAGTGTTCATCCTATTCGTTCATAATTCTACATATAATGTAAATCTTCCCCTCTTCCTATCCCTATCTTTCGCAGCACATTAAGATATTGTGCATGCATCCGATTCATTTCATTTGCTCACAACCGCCGCAAACTTGGCCGGACCCAAGAAAGTCTTGGCAAACTTCACCATCTCCTCCAGCTTTTTCAACCCCTCCATTTCTTCCGTAACTGTCTTCTTCATCGAGGCAATCTCCTCAACCTTCTGTGCCTTTAGCTTCGTATACACTTCAATATCCCTCCTGCGCTTATCACGGCTCCTCTGTGCGGATAGACGATTGCGCATGAGACGGCGTTGACGGCGACTTTCTTTATCATTACCGGCTGGTAAATCGGCAAGCATATCGATCTGTTGCTGCGGTTCCATTGTTTCTGAGCTGCTTGGAGTTGCTGCAGGAGAAGATGGTCCAGTCTTGCTGGAAAGATTGCTTGGCACAAATGGCAAGGCCGTCTTCGTGTGAGAAACAATACTGCCATCAATCCTTCGCTTCTTTGTTTGTGCAACGTCGGAAGCTGTAGGTGTGACGATGATGATTTGATCGGATGATGCCCTGGCTCTTGGGTGTGCTGACTGGATTACTCGATACATTGGCAGTATTATTGGGTAGCTTCAATGTGGTGGAGGACGACAAATCACTACTGATATCATCATCCGGGGCATCCATAGAGAAACCTGGTTTCCTTCTCATGAGGTGGATCAAATTTGCTGCCACACTATTAATGCTGGAAGACTTTGTTGACTTGACTTCATTGACGACAGCCTTGGTTGTAGTTGCCTTCACTACTTTCACCTCCGACGACGACGACGACGACTTCTTCGCCGAGGACAAAGCCAAATAGATTCCATCCCATGCACCTTCTACAAACATCTTGGCGTCGAAGTTATTCATATAATCACGCAAAAGTTGTTCACACTGCTCATCGTGAGATAGACCAAAGTCATATGGATCACTATAGTCGGCATCCGCCACCGCCGCAGTCTCAATTTCAGACACACTTGCATCAAGTAGATATAGAATATGACCCTTGGCACGTTTCTTACGACGGACCTTCCTTGCCTCCCTTGCAGCTACGGCTGCTTCACCCATATCCAAAACGGCAGATTCCTTGATTGGTACCAAATGGAAGGGTCCATATGCTTCTGGTTGTTCTGCCAACGTAACGGGACGTCCGACGTCTGCCTTCTCGACCCTATGCTTCTTCAATGGGCCTCGATGATGCGCATCAATATCACCGCCGAGGTCAATGGGGGTCAGTTCAGCATGCATACTAAGGTCAGTGGGGAAGGTGCCTGTCAAAGCAGGATATTGAAAACCAATGTCACCGCCGAGGTCAGAGGAGAACATGCCAACTTGCATACTAGCACGAGAGAGGGGGTGGCCAAGCCCCAAATCAGAAGGGAAGCATGGTGTAGGATTAGGAGCAAACATTGGCATGGTGGTATTGAGGAAGCCGATGTTATTGAAGTTGGTGTTATTGAAGCCTGTGTTATTGAAGCCTGTGTTATAATAGCCGGTGTTGGGCATGGTGTTGTAGACCGGACAGGGAGGAGGAGGATAGTTGAACGTGTTGTATTGGAAGTTGTCAAAGTTGTTGAAGCCGGCGGACATCCCCATGGACGCATAGCCCATTAGACTGGGCATGCCGGTAAACTCGTCATGATGTTGATCGAAGGTGATACCATCAAACTTCAAGTCTTCTTCTTCGAGGTCTTCTAGGGCAGCGTCGATGATGCTGGTTTGCAAATCGTTGCCTCCTTTTGGATTCATCGTCGCCGTCATCGCTTTTTGCCCATCCATCTGCGGACCGTCCTCTTGCAGTGCCTGATCTATGTCAAATTCTTTGTCTCCCAACATGAAGTTGATCTCCTCTTCAGATGTGCGCCCAACGGCATCCATTGTTTCGTAGGTAGTGTTGCTGCTCATGATGAACACGTGTCGTGCGTTGTTGTCAAGCTGGTGGAATGAAGCCATTACCACGGCAATGTAATTTACGTACGAAATTTGGTTATTGGCTGTGTTTTGCAAAATGAAGTGAAAAGTGAAAGTGTGTCGTCGTACCATCTTTCATTGAAGATGTGCATCTGAAAACTTACCTGACCTTGCTCGAACTGGCCTCCCCGCTCCGGCCGGGGGTATAAGAATTTCAGGCTAGGCTGATCTCGAGGGGGGTATAAGTCGAATATGTCAGCTAGCATTCTCCTAGTAATCTCGTAGCAATGAAGGATGGGGGGTACAAGATTTCAGGCTAGGCTGAGATTTCGAAGGGGTTTAGGCAAGTTTGGGGGGTACAGTTCGAGCGACTCCCATGAGTCATATTGTACAGTTGAGTTCCAACAAAATAAGTAGACAGTGATTAGATAGATCAATGCAAGTGAACCACGGGATCCATTTTGATGATATCAACGTGTCTTTCGTACTTTAATTCTCTATCTTCTCATGAGATCCTAAAAAAGTTATCACTGACTTGTTCTTGATTCGAACAGCTCCTTGAAAAACTCAAATACACCTATCTTTTCTAGCCCCTGCTCAAAAATTAATGTCCCTGCAGCCTTGTACAAGCTACTCAACGTAATCTTACCCAACGGAAACATGGGCTTGACAGTCAAAGGTCGAGCATCTTCACCGTATCTATTCTGCCAAACCATTAGCGCAGGCAGTATTAGGAATAGAACACTCCCCCCAAAGATTCCCGTGTAGTCTAATATCTCAAAGTTGTAGTCGTAACTCCCCAAGGAAGCTCCGAGCAGCACGCTCACGATTGCTGGTGGTGACAAAGTCAGTAAAGCAACTTGCCATTTGTTATCCTCTTTGGGTCCGTAGGCTTGGGAAGGTAACTTCCCTATGACATCGTAAAACTCATTAACGAAACCAAGCACAACCCCCATCAGACTAGTGACAACTGCCAATTCAGATGCTAACGCAACATATGTTTGGAGAGATTGCCCTTGTAACAACTCAATTGGATTACTACCAATTGTAGAAGCAGTCGCAATATCATCCCCTTGCATCGCAAGCATGTCACGTAACAAAACACCAGACGATTGCTGAATCGTAGAGATGGAACCGTCATTCAAGATCGCCGAAGCAGCAGTTGCAGTAGATGCCAAGGTATTGCCATCTCCCAATACGTTCCCAAGTACTACTGCATTCCATGTCAGATACATGACAAGAGCAGTGGTTGACCCTCCCACAATTGCTTTTGTAATCTTATCTTTATCTCCTTCAAGGTCATACACAACTCGAGGCATCACGCCATGGTACGTCCAGCTCATGAACAGCAGCGGGAAAGCACTCAATACTAGTTCAGGATGCTGATTGTCTAAGCTGAGCAGGGCACCAAAGTCTGCGGTGGGCAATCCAACAGTCATGGCAGCAGCAAACCCCAAGAGAGTCACTGGTAAGAAGAAGTGAGTGACTGTACGCTGCACCGAATCAATCTTCGAAGCTGCAAAGAGGAACGATCCCATCAACGTTGCAAATAATGCCCGTGGTATGAACGGATTGTCAACTATTGTTCTTGAAATGTCCCCAATACTCGATGGCACCATCGTGGAAGCAGTAGCCACCGAAGATCCTACCTCCACAATACCATCACTACTACCAACTGTCATCTCCAACAACTCCCTCAGGGTATCCCCACCCTCACTCAAGTAAACCCCCATCACCAAATAACTCACAAGCAAAAATCCCACTCCAGCCATCTTCCCCCCGCTCTCACCCAAATAACTAGTGTACAATTCCAGCAATCCTACGTTCCGCACTCTACCCGTCTCACCACATCGATTAATTAATAGCTCGGAAGTTAATAATGCTGAGATTGTCATGTAGGCCCATGCTACTAGTGTGGCTACAATCGTGGGTATATATCCTGCCGCTTCGATTGCTTGGGGTAATGTTAATAATCCACTCCCGAGAGCTGTACCGCAGAGGAGGGAACTACTTGCCACCCAATTGGATGATTTATGCTGTACACTTAATTTGGTGGTGGTTGTTTTACCATCGCTAGACGATTTTGTTGTTGTTGTGTAGTGCAGATTGGAGAATAATTTGGGAACGTTCCCGTTGAGATATTCACTATTGGAATCTGAATATCTGGACTCATCTATCTTGCCTACCTTGTCCACAATGTTTTGGAACAAGGATGCATTTTCGTCAGCTTCGAGCGCTACATCGTCTTCTTGATCTGATGCTGATTCTGTGCTATACTTTTTTGATGCTCCATAAGTTATCGGCTTCGTTCTACACGACACTGGCTGTATTATTCGAGCAGGTGAAAAGGCCATGGTAAAGCGCAACGTGGCACTTACTATGACAAGTGTTGTCATCATCGCTGTACTCCTCGAGACGCATCGCCGCCGCCGCGACGACAACCATATTCTTCTGACCATGGAGGGAGAGTGACGAGTAATGGGCCTGCTCGTAGTTCTACCTCTCTTCGAAGGTCGAATCTGAATCTCTTCAATTGCCTCGGCTGCTTTCCATCATGATGAGTAAGCAAAAAGTGGGGAATCTCGAATCTCGGTTTCGATGACGTCACTCAAAGGTTAACCCCTTGAGAGATCCGAGCCCTCCAATGCATTCACATTCATTACCTGCTTGACTGACTCATTTACATTGCTCTTCCCTCCTCTCTAGATACAGTATCATATCTACATTTGCTGAAAGAATCGATACATCGAACCGATGCAGCTTAAACAGTGTATCCAAATCATCTTAGACGTATCCTGTGATTGCAAACGGATACCACCTGCGTCCGCCCTGGCACAAGCTTTGCAACACATCCAAACCCTCGCTCCATTTCGAATTTCTTACCTGCTGATACAGCACATTGGAAAGGATCCAGCCCATCACTGTCGACGGAATCTGCCAGAGTAGGATCTTCCTTCAGTGGCCATGCAGCAATTTTACCAATTTTCTCCTGCGTTTGTCTTTGGCGTCGTTTTTGCCAGATGATCATTTCGTTGCCTAGAGTGTCTCGCCACTATCTGTCGGAAATGTAAAAGGAAATGCCCACTCACTTTGTTCATATTCTCTCTTCAGAGCAGAAAGAATGACATGAATCTTTCCTGGTTCATCCAAGTCATTGATAAATGCTCGTCCTACTGTGAGCATCTCTCTTTTGTAGCAATCTATGGAATGAATCGACAGCTTGATTTTGACAATACTTCAAGCCCAATTCGGAAGGATTCTTTCTGTTTGTTATGATAACCATTGGTGTTTCTAATGCTTGTATCAGCGAATCAATGCATACCCATCTTGCACATTGTCAAATAGCAACTCAGCTGCAAATGCATCTACAGATCCAAGCATCACCTATCCAGCTAAATTTGCCATCGTAGTTATCATAAGTAAACAACAATCAACAACCCGTGCTCATCGGGCAGGCCTGCGGAGGCAGCGCACTCATGAGAGGGGGCGGGGGGCATGCACCAACCACCAACGCCAAAGCAGAGAAAGCGTATCGTGGGCGTTGAGTTGAAATGACTTTCGCGCGTTGAGCAGGGATCCACATGATGATTGGCCCTTTATTTGGCCAGCGGCAGCAAAAAGCACACACATAACTCACAAACACATCCATACACAAATTAATCATCATTTCAACATGTCGCCTGCTTCCGAAACTACCACCAACACTGCCAAGAGCGGTCTAGCCATTCTCTTTGCAGCCATTGATTACCATCAGTCGAGCAATCAGATTTCATCTTTGACACCACCACCATCATCCACCCCGTCTCAGCCCATTGAATCGAGTGCGTTGAATCCGAACATGTTCTCCAAGCGTGGTACATATGTAGACGTCAAGTGGATAGACGAGGGAAACTTAACCATGAGACAGAAGATGAATAGGAGGAGCTTCAAAAGATTCCATTCCAGGCAAATCAAGCAAGTCTCCACTAAGTTGGCCTCATCTAGTCCACTGCCAGGTTCTGTAACTTTGATACCATCAAGTCCCACCAGCCTTCACTCTGCTCCCGATTACGACGACTCTTCCACGATTGGTAGTGCCCAAACAGCAACTGATGATCTCCTCACCCTTGACGATAGCTCGATCAGCAGCAACTTAGTGGAAACATGCCACAAGAAGACGATGATATATGAAGCTGCATATCAAGCTACTTCCGACCAAACGATGACTGCACTTCGCCCTAGCATTAGCATCGACTCAGATGATCTTGACGCTTTAATGAAACAACAACAGCAACGCTTGTTCGTTACGTTTCAGAAGACCAATCATTCTCGAGCAATGTTGCACGGTATGCGCGGTAGGTCTTTGTTTATGTCGTAGAAGAGATAGAGACTTGGATAATAATGTATTAAACAGCCGTTCTCTACCATATTAACTCTGGGTTTCGTTTGTGAACGTCTATGAGGATTTATCGCCGTAGTCATTTTCATTTGAGTGCTTGCAGGTTTACGAAGCATCCGTGGCTGTCTTGCTGATTTGAAGCACTCCCAATACTTTGTTATTGCTCTCTTACTCTGCTATATGTTCTTTACCATCTTTGACAGCAACCTGTTCTGAGATCCTCCTCCCTCGTGGCATTAAATCGCCTGTCTTCACGGCGTCCTTTCTATGCATCCATTTTACTCTCCTCTCTCTGCAAACAAACTTATCTACACTATCTAGAGAGGCATATGACACAATTTAGTCAACGTGCGGTGGGGTTCGTAAGCAGCTTTAACGGAGACTTAGTTTGCGGTACTTTTGTACAGACGGTCAGCAAGAGCAAACGCTCCCCATTTCTGATAACAAGATCTCGCATGTGAATACTGCTGTATAGCTTCCTCTTTGTTTCCATTTTCTTCATAAAGCATGCCTAACAACTCGCTTGCCAAACCCTCCTCATGTACGAATCGGTGTCTTTGTGCAGAATCGATAGATGCATGGAACTTAGACTTGGCCATTTCCAGTTCTCCTTCGCATGCATGCGATTCGGCTTCCAGAAGCAGCATCTTATTCTCCCAATTCCAGTCACTGTATTTCACCCAAGTCTGGTATTTGGATAATGCTTTCTTCCCTGCGTCATGCCATTCTCTAGTCTTGCTATCTTCCAAACGGCAAGGTGAAACGCAGTAATGCCTAAATAAAACGTCTGAAACATGTCAGGAAAGTGACGAAATTGGTGGCATTCGCTATACTTCTCAGCATAATGTGCAGCTTCTTCGTAATTTTTGGACCAAAATGCATGCAGCAATCTATCAAAATAGCAATGTTGAGCAAAACCATTAAGTCCATTCGACAGTGCATGCTCAAGCAGTCCATCTTGACATTTTATCTCGCTGTTGCCGAGTAGGTGAAATAACGGCTCGTTCAGCTGTTGTTCAGAGTCGTAATTGCTCCCTATCAACTTCAGAATGCTAAGGTGATTGCTAATCATTGGCAACAATCCATTCATTTGCCTGAGTTGATAAATCTCATTCAGTAGAGCTGCACACTCCCTCTCAGCCGTTAGCAAATTTCTTCCACACAATAAACTTCGTCTAACGAAGTGGACCCCGTTCAACAACAGATTATCCTTATCACCAACCATCACTAGCTCGCGATGAGTTTCTTTTAGACTCTCAATTTTTGCCTGTAACGGTTCATTCCAATAACTTGCAGTATTCAAATTCATAGTGACTCTAGGAATCATGTGTTTTGCTCCCAGGCTTTCAACGAGGCGTTTGGAACCGCGATTCCACTTGAGACACTCCTCAACATCGTTTGAGAAGTTCCACACCCCAAAACCATATATTTACAGCCCTTCTGCAGAGTCACTGCAAAATCCATGTTCAACTGAAAGTTTCACAACCCTGCAAGCAGTCATACATAGTGCTTGTGGCTTTGATGCAGGGTAGAGTACATGACACAAGAGATTCAAGAATTTCAGTGTCCATCTCAGTTTCTTATCTGTCATCCTTTCCCATTAATCACATCTTCAACTGAACGGCCATCAAGGAGTGATTTCGTTGACGCAACCTCCTCATACGCATCTTTATGGTTTACATCAATTGAGATGCTTTCACCAAGCTCTGAAAAGAGAAGCAAAATGTAAGCAAACTAGCATGCATGATGATGTAATTATAGAAGTTGGAAGATAGAGCAATGTTCAATGACTCACCTTCAAGAATGAAAATAATTTTTCTCATTGCGTCTCCTTGCTTTTGAACACTTATCATAGATTGAATCATAACAAGGTAACCATGAAGTCTATCTTCAAAGCACTTCGCATTTTCGAAGAGAATTTTGAGATATGACTGCATGAGCCCAATATCTGTATTAATATAAGACACAAGAGCTGCCGACTCGTGGAGCTGAAGGCTCAGATCATAATACTGTCCATTCTGCCACCCTTTTAAGAATGATACACCTGCTTTCATATATGAGAATGCACATTGAAAGTCAGATACATCTATTGAGATCTTTCCAGCTCTCAGATTCAGCTCTGCAAACTTGATGTGTAACGCTTCTTCGGTGACACCATAAGACTTTGCTGCATTGATCTGATCGACAATGGAAAAGTTGGTTGCATTGAACTCGTCAGTTTCGGCATTACCGTGGGCTATGAGTTGCATACCAATCCAAAAATGATTCTTCCCCTTTTCTTCTTCAGACATTACCGCATACGCAAGTTGCTTCAGCATATCATGAACAAAACTGTATGCACTATCTCCGTTCTTCTCAAGAATGTTCTCACCCACAGCTGAATCTAGACATGCGATGAACTCATTCCGGCTTTCAGGAGACGTATATAGATGTTTCATAAGTGCATCGTCCACTTTGGGACCAAGACACGACAACACTTTCAGTGCATCCATACTATTGTCGGGTAGCAGAGCAAATTTTCTAGCCAACAAGTCCAAGACAGTCTTGTCAATTGATGTTGATTTGACAGCTTCAATATCCCAAACCCAGCGATGGTCAGATAGGCTATAGTTGAGTATTGAATCTTTTACTAGCGAATGCATGAAAGTAATGATATGGAATGGATTTCCTGTCGTCTTCCGTTGCACAACTTCGTTCAAAGGACTCGTCAGTCTGGTTGGAAGCCGAAGAACTTCCGATATCATGTTATTAGATTCAACTTTGGTCAAGCCACCGAGTTCGATCTTCGTCACATTCACTGAAGCAGACTGTTCGAAGTTGTCAAAATGCGAGAGAAGGTTGTCATTGGTTTCATTGCTTCGAAAGGACCCAACGAAGAGACAATGTGTGTCATCGTTATCGTCATCGTCCAGTTCTTGAAGATGATCACGCTCCATCATCAAAGCAGATAAAAGTTCCATGCAGCGATCATCAGCCCATTGTAAATCATCAAAGAACAGTGCAAGACGTCTTTGATCGCTGCATACTGCGTTGATTAGCTTCTGAAATAGAAAGTGCAACCTCCTCCGCGACATTTGTGAGCCAGAAGCAAATTCATCGTCGACAACTACTCCACTTTGTGCTGATAGGTCTTCATCACTAACCACTCTTCTCAAAACACTGGGGAAAAGAATGCGCACGCTTGGCAACAGACGACACAATGAAACGATAGCTGAAGATGATAAATTTCTTTGCAAAGAAGATATCACCCTAGCCACGTATTCTTGTTCGCTTCTATTTGCCAATATATTCATAAAGAATCTGTTAAAGGCGGATGTCACAACAGAAAGCGGCTGAGATTGTGGATCAAATTTTGCATGGATGTAGATCCACCCAAACTCGGAAGACGACCGGATGAGACTCGCGACGAAGTGACTTTTACCTGCACCAGAAAGTCCTTCCACTAAAACGAGTTGTTTTGAATGCGTCTCCATCATATCCAGTGATACGAGCGTTGCAGCACGAAGAAAACTAGTCGCCTCATTCCGTCGACGTACAGAGTGCTTCCAAAGTTTAGCTGCCCCGTACTGCCTGTTGCCTCGGAGTCATATAGGAATAAGTTCGGTTTTGATATGATTTGTATCAGTTCTTCGGCAACTTCTTCTATGGACCGGAACTTTGTTTCTTCATTCTCACCCTCCCATCTCATAAGATCAACTATCAATCGACAGAGGTTTCTCGGGACACCATAACTTAATAGGTGTTCGTCAAAGCTGGATATACTCGCCTTCCGTAACATTTTTTGGGCAACTCTGAGGGAGTGTTTTGTCCTCCCTTTTTCAGCCCCAGGTTGTTCAATGTCATCCTTATGGTCTTCATCAGAATCCCCATCGTCGGGGGAGGACACATTATCTATTGATACTATGGGTGGTTTAATTGCTCTGCAAAAAAGTTGGTGTAAAACTGTACCTACTTCTCTCAGCACATGATTGTCTGATTGCTGCCGTTCTCCACCTGCATGCGCGGAGCTATCATTTCGTATGGATGGAGTAAACTCCAAATGAGAGACGGACTCGACAATTCGCTGCAAATTTTCATTTTCGGGATTTTCCTCCAAATTTAGCAATAATAATAATAACTTAGCATCACCTGTGTCATCGATCGCAACAGTAAAGTTATCAATTGTAATCTGCTGAGCATCGAGTGGTGAAGTGCTCCCAATGAGCGACTGCACAAGGAGTAAGGCCACCGATACAGCCGTTTCAATGTATTCTAACTGGACTGCTTCTTTCTTTTTCACAAAATTATTGTTTGTGTCGCCGTTTTGTTCTCTGCAGGCTTCATTCTTTCTCCTCTCGAGAAGAGTTAGGAAGGAGAGCCACTGGTGTAAGGAGATACTCGTTGTCATGTTGCAAACGTGAAATGTATCAGTATCTGCTGCAATCTGCTATGTATGCATTGTTGAACTCCACAGCGCCGCTGAGGTGGTGGCGTGGGCAGATGTTGGAGTACCGAGTAGTAAGTTATGAGTTTGATTGGTCTAAAACATCTTTAAGAAAGCGGGATCTCGCGAGAGTTCAGATCGGTCATTTTTGTCTTCAAGCGGTACCAAAGCGAACCGGGTCATGAAAAGAAGTACATAGGCACGTCATACATCATACACTGTATTGTACATACCTCTAGAAGGTGCAAAAAAGTGCGGGAGAAGAAGAAAAGTCCGCCACATTATTTGCAGAGGCTGCCGGAGACGTCATTCATTTTACTGTTGTGGAAGCAGCGTTGTGGTTGTCAACACTATCTGGTCATCAATAATATGAAGAAATCTAGCTACGTTCCTAAGGCGATGAACCTTGCGTCCATTCAGTGGCATTGGCTTGAAGATATGGCATCAAAGTACAAACTATCGAGCACATCGAAGGCGATGAGGTGTAAGTGATAACATGCCTTGTGCTGCCGCTCTATCGATTAGTGATAACTTGATATCATGCGCCGTGCCAACTTACTTACCGCTGCGTGTATCTGCCATTTATATATGCTCACATTTCATACTATGCAACTTTTGCTAGGCTGCATCAACTGCGTTGCATTAGGTGATGCACAGATGGAGTCTGATGGCGGTTGCTGTGGTTGTAATAATACCATCACAAAAGAAGTAGAACTATCCACAGAACAACTCACATGGGTAGAAGGACAATATAATCAATGTGACGATGATAATAATGACGACAGCACACTCTCAATTGAGCAAAAAGTAGTCAGCGCATGTATGAAACTTGATGAATACACCGTTTTCGGAATTATACGCTGCAAATCTTCGGTGGCTAAGTGTGAAGGTGCCCAAGAGGCAGTGGAGAATATTCAACAACAGTTCAGTGTGGAAAAGGATGAAGTTGTGACGAAAGAGAATATTGATATTTGTGCAAAGAACTGTGGTTGTGAATGAATGGTGGGGGTGCGCAGATCGGGTATCAAAATTAATAGTGGTTGATGTATCTCATGGGAATTTTATCTCGTGCCTCAGCTTTTATCGTGATGATATTGTTGAAGATTTATCGATAGGGAACCAACTAGTACCTGAAGTTGATATACTTAGTAGTTAAAGTGATGAACGTGTTTGCCCGCTGTTAGCACGGAGCTTTTGTGAATCTATACATCATGTCAAAGCGATATGATCACTCTTCTCGGCAACGGATTCATCATCATGATTTTAACTTTACCTACATGGTACACTTCCTCATTAAAAGTCCTTGAGAAAGGGAAACTTTGTAACGACAAGTGCTTGGAATTGACCTTTACCATTCTGGCCCCCAACGGATTCGATGAATTTCAGCGCCTCCCGGCAAGAATCTACGTTGGCGCTACGGCAGTTCAATTTTGAGTCTAAAATCACTGAAAGCGAGTCGGGTGCACTTCCCACGCCCGAGAAGACAATTGCTTTCGCAACGGCAGTTCGCATTGGGAGATCAGACGCAGCGTCACTCTTCACTCTATCTATTGCCGATTTAACAAACTCTGACAATGTCTTGCCACCCATCAACTTTGGAAACTCCGCCGAGATAATTTCCTCTGACGTATCGTGGCACTTTGAAGATCTGGACCCTAATCTCTGAGAGAAGTCAACAACACGTGAGAAAAGCTGAGGACTGTTCGAGTCGATGGATTTCATCTTGAATAGAGCTTGTAGTCCCATCAACATCTTTCCTCTTCTAACTGAGACATCATATTGCAATGCCCACGAGGAAATACTCTTGGGAGCGTGTCTCGCCAAAATTGCTGCATATTTCTTGGCCTCATCCAAATGATTTAATGCCAAAAGTTCTTTCCCACTAGGATCTTCATCAATTGCGTGAGGCTTACTCTTCTTCACGTTACCACTGCCACCATTTGTATTGTTTGACTTGGTATCAGATTTTGAACCACCTTTCGCTGCAGCATTCTTCTTTTTCCTGGCCATATTCTTCGCCTTCTTTCGTTCAGCTGGTGTCATTTTAGAATAATCTGGCTCAGCATCAGACTCGAGAGCGGAAGGATTATCGTGAATATGCAGATGAATTTTAGCAATCTCTTCTGCAGCACGACCATAGTGTGGAAGTCCCCACAAGTCATCCTCAAATCGGAGCAAATCACAGTAGGCGCGCATAGTAACCTTGCGGATGCAATAAGAGTGGAAATCGAACTGATCTTCGTGGTAATCCTCGTAGTGTTTTACTACGGCCATATATTTTCGAAGACTCTTTCCGAATTCTCCTTTCCTCCTTAACAAATCTGCCAGTTCTAGCTCATACCACGCACACTGCATATCATACAAGTACTGCTCCGGGCTACCTTGCTCCCGCGTAAATAATGCAATACGTTTCTTTGCATCCTCTTCACGACCTGCTCGTAGGAAAGTCTTGGTTGTTTGGTTATTGATGTAGCGATCCTGATGATCCAAATCCCTGCCAGCATCTATGACATCGGCTGCCTGCTGGATATCACCACCGGCCTCAAGTAGACGCGCTTTCAATTCATAGAAATCAACCGCTGTGGGAGTGTGTTCGATGCACTTGTTGATGAGCGTGATGCCTTGAGCGTATTCAGCAACTTGCTCGTGGAGAATAGATCGGAGATACCACGCCCACAACAAAGCTGATGGTGGACTTTCTCCTTCGCCACTGGGAAATGAGTTGTTTGAGGAGAGAGAGGTTATGTACGCCTCAATAAGATCGACCAAGAGAGCATGGACTGGGTGGACATTCACATCCAAAGGATCGGTGGCTAGCATCAAACGACTGCCGTTTGAGCGCGAATCTTCCATCAAATACAACGAACTCAGATCTGCACCCAAAGATGGCACTCCCTTGGTAATTTGTTTTTGACAATATTTGTCAATAGCAGACTTAAATTCGTCACTATTTGTGGGAAGAATAGTGATGCAAATCCTCTTGATACCGTTGGACCTCGGATAAAGTTTGGAAAGCCCATCTTTGCTGCCATACGCATCCAACAAAATACTCCTCTCCTCTTCTGAGAATGGACGCAATGTTGCCAATGTTCCCGTTCCTTTCATCTTTTCCACTTCCAAACACGTTTCTCTATCACATTTCAACAAGGCACACATGTATGCCCCATGAACTCTGTGCTCTTCAGTCAGCCCTCGTTCGAATAATTTCATCGCCGTATCCTTGGCATCATCAAAATTTCCCAATTGAAGCTGATACGACAACTTTGCTTTCAACCAACCCGTCTGATCAACAATAACCTTCTCAATCTCATCCAAATGCTCCAAAGCCTTCCTCACACCACCCAACCCATCCTCCCCCTTTGTCTCGGACAACAATTGGTTCTTATACAACGCCAACTCACTACTCTCAAAATTCTTTTCAAATTCCACACACCCCTCCTCCAAGGTGCCAAAGTAACTATCCAAAATCCCCACCGCCGCATCCGGATCACCATTCACATGAACCGACAACGCATACGACAACCAATGCACCTTACTATTCGGCCTCAATGTCAATATCCGAAGTCGTGTCTCCTTGAATCCATTCAAATCCCGCATTTGTATTTGAAGGAGGGACATGTCACGCAAGATTTGTAAATTTTCTTCGTCGATTCGGAGTGCCTGTTTGTAGGCCTTGATGGCCTCGGCGTAGTTTTGGGAGGAGCGGTGGAGGAGTCCGTAGACGTGCCAGCATACGTGGGATCTGAGTAATATATGAAGAGATGGTGAAACGAATAATGAGATGAGATGAAAAATGACCATGCACACATCTTGTGTCTCTGCTAAAATTACAATCAAAGTTCACCACAATCTCAACCTACTCACCTCATATCCATCATAAGCCCCCGCTTAACCAACTCCACCGCCTCCTTCTTCGTCTCCTCCTCCTCCTCCCTCTTATCCTTACTCCCCACCGCCCCTTTCGCACTCGCCATTCCATTCAAAATCAACCCCTTCATACACAACGTCTCCCCGTGATTCGGAAAGCGTTTGAGGATCTGATCGGCGTTCTTCATGCCCTTTTTGTAATTCTTACTTTCGTAGAATTTCACCACGTTTTTGAAGAGGTCGGCTTCTTTTCTGGGGAGGAGGCGGCCTTGCCCTGATTGGGGATTGTCGGAGGACATTTTTATTGTTGTGATGATTATTTATTTACTGCTGTTGTTGTTTACTGACGATGTGGACTGAGATGAGCAAAACGGAATGCTGCTCTACTGAATCAACGGCTCTCTACTCTGCCTCTGCGAATGGATACGTGTGATTAGCGGTGACGTGAATCAATGACAAACTCTGCGCTACTACAGCCGCCTCTTCATGCATTGTCATCTATCTAAGATCTGGGGAGGCGAGGGAGGGTTTGTGACGGATGAAGGACAGGCTTTTCCCTTTCTCTCTCTCTTTCTCGCTTCGTGTGGTCACGTCGGCTCTGCCTATGGCTACAGCTAGCTGTGGCTTTGGCTCTATTGAAGTGTACCCTTCACTATAATTGGCATGGGTAGACTTGACTTGCCTGATTTCTGCCTTGTTCTTGTTAGAATTCCAAGCGGATGGAACGAGCAGCCTTGTAGGTTGTAAAGACTCAGGACTCAGGACATTAGTTGGTTGTATTTGGGGGCGAAATAGGAGAGAGAAAGGGAGGAAAGCTCGTTTGACTGCTACTCATGTTGAAAGAATCATTCATTGTTTACCGTGCATATAACGATTCATTGCTGAATTTCAAGTCTTTCGTCGTCTCTGTCTCTGTATGCTGCATACGCATAGAGTCAAATCATACCAGTAATGCTTCCTTCGCCTCTCGTTATGTTCATTCAGTGTGTTTGAGAGTCGTCCTTCAACTTCAAGTCGAAGTCAAAGCAGCTATGAAATTTGCGTCAAACACTCCTCTATCACTAACTACTCACTGATTCCACGGGCAAGTCATGGCCTTGTTTGCGTTTGACCGAATGAAAGACTATTTTGGCACTGGAAACGGCAGTCGGTACAAATAGAGGTAGACCGTCAACTGTCACCAGTATTGAATCTACTCATATCGAGACGAGTAGAAATAATATTAGGGTATGCAGCAATACTATGGTGTTAAATTCATCATGAGAAGTATTTATCCCAGTTAATATACATCAAATCATTTACACATAGCATCCCTCGATAACGATAACAATTTTAACATAGATAGAAGATATAGCAGCAACGACCGCATGAAGTACTCCAATTAGTGCCATTTGCTTGGGGCATACACGATAGGAGGTGCAACACGCTCTGTGATACCCCATGTACGGACACTTACGAGAGTGAAACAAAGTTTGGCCTCGTCCCCTACACCAGGAGTGGGCTTGCAGTTTGGTGTCCCCTCCACCTCCATGGATACCGAAAAGATCCCAACGCCTCTATGAATACGCTGATGGTGAGAATATGCGGTCACTTCTTGAACGCTTCCAATCCGTGAGGAGGATATGCTTCCTCTTCCTCCAGAATCGTCCTGGTCCTGTATATCCCAGAAGCTTGGCTCGGGCTCTCCACCCTGATGATTCAAATTAGCCTCGACTGCCACCAGATTACGATTAGGATCACCAATGAATCCCTCATCGGAAACTTCCCATCCCGTGCCGGCCTTTACATATGATTTGACCTTATCGATTGTCATTTGCGGTAGATATACGTACACCCATGATCTACCATAGTCTTTCAACATTGGCTGGCCGTGCTTGTGCACGAGTTTAGGTGTGAGATCAATACAGACGTCCATACCAATGTATTTAAGATTGCAGTGGTCGCCGCCGATGTCGTAGGTAAAGTCCATACCGCCATGCCACTTCTGACCGTGGCCGGGATGAGCAAGGCTTACATGGTTGAACATCACTCTTGGATCGGACCGTTGGTGGCCAAAGTGATCCTGCAAATTGTCAAATACATGACGGAGTGCCTTGGCTTCTTTCTCGGGCACTAAGTTGCCCCTCCATTGCACCATATTGGAGTCCTCATCATCTATACGTCTCGCCTGCTCGTTTTGAGCGGCAATGTTTTGGTTGACGTTGGCTGCCATCTTCATCTTTGGCCTATGGTAGAGCAATGACAAATGAGACGAGAAGAGGAAGCACGGAAGTAGTGATACCTGTTGATGAAACGGGTGCCTCGTTGGTAGTAGAATGAGAAGCGGAAGAAGGAATAACGATAGGTTCAAAATGCATGGAGGTCTTGTGTACGACGACCAATCAAGTAAGAATGAGAATCGGTCGTCTGTGCTGTCGCTAGAGACAAGGGTACTTCTTGAGACAATTGATTTAACTACTGAGCCGTTGCAATGAACTTACGAAACGCGACTCGTTTTGGGAGCTGCGCCATTTATTTGGGTTCTCATTGTTGGTGCTAATAAGTCTTCGGGGGAATGCAACTGGTCGCGGGTACAATACAGGTACCAAGGTAAGGGTTTACCACCCTGTTATCGGACCAGTTCAGGTATCAAGGGTTTATCCACCCGTGGTAACCTGCTGGTACTTATCGGTCACACCGGGCGGTCCCTATTGCCACCCGGACACTTGGTCCAGACCGACCGTGAAGAAAGTCTTCGGGGATGCATAGATAGTTCCATCGCCCTACCACACTGTTGACCGTGGCCGGGATGAGCAAGTATTGTACCACATTTGACTTCAGATGGGTGCCTGAATTCCAACATTAGGGGTATTGGGGAGGTTCTTTCGCTCTAGTATCATTATGGGAAGATCCTTAGATGTTACCGCTCACCCAATGCCTGAATCACATCTTCGAGCGTCACCAACAACCCACTCACTCCACTGCCGTCCTTCCTAGTTCGGGCCAAAGCTAGTGACCCTGCATTTCTAGCAAGACCGGCAATATCTGCTCCACTCATACCCCCCGTGTATTCATCGTCAGCTAGATCTAGAGAGGTACTTAGACGGATGCTGCTCCAAGGCTTGAGTAGTTTCTTTAATCGCTCCCGCTTCCGCATTTTGTTGTGAGATTCATCATTTCCAACCACCTCGCCTCTTTGCGCTTCCTCTTCAGATGATTTGCCCATCTTTACACCATCGATGGCACATCGCAATGGATAACTGAGCCGATTTCCCTTCCTCAATGCTCCGAAATGAATCTGAAGAATCTCTCTCCGGCCCTCTTTATCAGGCATCTTTATCTCGATCTGAACCTCGAGTCGTCCCGGCCTCAATATTGCTGGATCCAACAACTCTCGTCGATTCGTCATGGCGATAAGTAGTACGTTTGGAAGAGCACGAACCCCGTCAAGTTTGGCCAGCAGTTGATTGACTACCGAGTTGCGTGTTATCGCTCCCGAATCTGCACTATCCGTCCGTACCCTGAACACTGCATCGATCTCATCAATAACTATTACGTGAAGGGAGCTTTTGAGATGAGCCATGTCCTTCTCATCACTGTCAGCAGCCATTTGACAAAGCTTTAACTCGTCTTCTGCCTCTTGAAATAGCTCTCTGACGAGACGCTCCGAGCCTCCTACCCAACGATCCAGTAACTCGCTGGCGGCAACAATTTTGGGTGGCCTAGCTCCAAGGGCCCGTGCAATCTCTCGTACTATCAGTGTCTTACCTGTGCCTGGTCTTCCATATAGCAACAAACCACGAACAGGTTGTATTCCAAGCAACGCAAGCTCTTCAGCCTCTAACCGAGCTTTCTTAATAGCATCGCTGTCACCCTCCTCATTGTGTATCGATTGGGCATAAATGCTCCGTCCATCTAATACTCGTCGAACTATGGCATCGATACTCTTTTGTAGGCCCCCAACACGAGATTGAAAATGAGATCTCAGTGCAACATTACGTTGCTCTCCGTCGTAGAGTTCAAATGCAGTGTTTCCTCCACTTGAACTTGTCCCACTAGTTGTCGAATTATTGCCATCATTGTTCTTTGCTGTGGATTTGGGGAGTATTTTCAGCATTGTCGAGGGATTCCATCCAAAAGCAGCTTCGGTTATTACCATATCCTCTCCATTATCACCCTGTAAAGTTGCCTTGTCAAAAATAGTTGGCAGATCCTGCCACAGTCGAGGCAACATTGTCATTTCTAACACTGCTGCTGGTCCCATATCAATTGCCTCGTACCTTCGTTCCAATCCACCGAGTTGCACCCACGATGGATGACTTTGCTGTTGTCGGTTTTGTTCTTTCGAGGAGGGTATCATGACCTCCCTACTTTCACCGGCACGTCGAACAGTCTTGCCCGATTTTAGTAATCTAAATCGCGTCACTCCGCCGTACAATAATTTTCCATAGACGTGTGCACCGGTACTTTCCACGAGGGACAACGGTGCAGTTTCCACTCCCGATGGTATTAATATCACGTGACAGGCAATACGGGAGGTATATTCTTCTAACGTCATGTCAATAAATTGTAAATGATCTTGTGTAATCCAGCGTTCTTCGTCACTTTCTGCCTCGTAGTGATTTTGGGCCACCATTTGTTGAATATGAGATGTCAAATCTAGAAATACTGTGTTGGGCGTAGACTTCATCCATTGTATCCATTGAGCACGCTGTTCGTCTTCTAGAATTTGGGAGGGTGACATTGTCTGATTGCTATTGGTGATATCATCTGGTAGCTGTGTTTGCATGGTTTGTTTGAAGAGTATGAAAAGAAAAACGTGAGCATTTAGCAAAACTGAAAGATTAGGGTCTCTTGATTGCAACAAAAATCGGCAACACCAATATCAGCAGCAGCAACATCAAAACTGACATGAATAACCAATCGATCCATCACAGCCTGCAATTTACGTGCAGCAGGATCATACAGCCAGCGCCCCTGTGAAGAACTCCCGTCAGAATTGCCACTAAATTCACCACGTCGTATGTCACTTTGGACAATTGTTTGGAATGCTTCTTTGAGAAGGATTCGGAATGCAACTTCGTCGTCAGCAAAACTATATGGTTTGGTTGATTCGTTTTGATTATTTTCGTTGCTGTTTGTTTTGTTGTTGTTATTATTACTACTGTCAACGTCAATAATTGGATTGGCTGTTGATGCGGACCTCTGTGAATTGTCATCATTATTATATCGCCTGCTTCCAGAGAACTAACACATGGCATCAATAAACGTTCGCATCACATGTACAATCTCCATTTACAGATAAACTCAACAACAAATCCAAATCTCTCACCTGTAATACAACCCGATCCAACAAATTCTGCATCTCCTTTGCCGCCTTGGGATTTATCCATAATCCCTGAGAAGCAGAACCGTACGCATGCTCATTTTCATCCGTATCCGAGTCTGATTTTAAGAGAGTGTGCATTGCGCTTTGAGCGAGTATTTCAAATGCAGACGATTCATCTGAGTTTCGCTGTATTGTCGGTTGTATTTGATTTGTGGTTGTTTCAAAAACTGCAGCGGCAGCTCCGGCCAAAGGGTGGTGATGACGATTCCTCGAGCATGAGATCGATGACGAAGAAGAAAAGGCTGAAGCAGTGCCGAAGAAAAAATAAGATAGGGCTACTGATAGCAATTCCATCACCGCTAGTGACGTCCAGCGCATCGTCATCTCGTTCTTCTCGTATGAGCTTCGCTTATTCCCTGCCTTCTACCTGCCTCCTCAAGTCTCCTCTCTCAAAAGTTCATTGCAGAGCCGAACCGCGCAACCATAAAAGTGAAGTGTAAAGTGGAGTGACAGTGACGAGTAACAGTGACGGTGACAAGTACGTGAGTGAGCAGTGCGTGATTGAGCCTATACCATATTTCACTTATCTCGCTCTGAGAATATGTAAAAGGGACTGTCCTGAAAAAGGGGATATCTCAGGGATATTAATACCTCGCTGAGCTGCGAACCCAGTCTAAAATAACTAATAGTTCTATTACGATACCGCTGCGATAACCTGCGATTAGTTATTCCACCGGAGACCCGTGGATTACTTTCCTAATACTTCATACTTTCCTGTACATTTGATACGTGGGCATTAGCAATCGGGTCGACGACGGTATCTTAAACCAAAGACTAATCTTAATTGCTGGTAGGTGACATCTAATATCCGTACTAGACTCCCCCCCCGGCGAAGTCTGTTCGCCGTGGCTTTGCTGTTTGCTGTCCCGCGAAAGATTCCAGATGGACCAAAAATGCCATTCACTTCGACTACTTGCTGCCTAAGAAATACAATCACATCAAAATCAAGCAACAAAACCAGAACCAGAATCAGACCATCAGAAGAACTACCAATATCAATATGAGGGCGTCATTGGCATCAATGAGGAGGTCCTCGACGCAGGATCTAGCCGACATTGTCGTCACAGCCGCAGAAAGCAGTCAACAGATCAACAAAGAATCAGCCAATATTGCGCAGCTCCGCGTATCTAATATGAAATTACACGGACGAGACGATGATATCAAATTATTACGGATAAAATTACGGGAGTTGGCCAAGAAGAAAGAAGTAGACGGTGATGAAGATGCTGCTGCTAAAAATCATGATCATGTCGGCGAGATGATATTAGTCTCTGGAACATCCGGCGTAGGTAAATCTGCCCTCATCCACAGAGGCCTAGGAAATCACGCCGCCAAAAGTGGATACATTATCGCATCTGGTAAATTTAATGATAGGCTGCTCAGTCCACTTTCGGCATTCTCCGATGCCATGACTTGTCTTGCCAAGTATATTGCAGTAGAGCATAATAAGAAGGGAGGATTAGCTTCGTCGGGAGGGTTGTCTATTTCAACATTGATACGAAATAAGATTCAAAATGAGTTTGATAAAGAGGATGTGGAGCAATTACGCCGTGTGTTGCCCGGGTGTGCAGAGTTACTTGGGACACGAAGACATTCAGTGCGTTATCCATCACCACAAGCAGATGCAGCTGCAGCAGAGTTACTGAGAACTCGAAGACATTCACTTCCATCATCAATGGCAGATGCAGCAGCGCTTATTAGGAGTGGCTCCGATTCAAAATTGGGGGATGTAAAAAGATGGGCGTCATCAACCTTGGCCGGTAAAGAATCAATCTCACAAATGCACTATGCAGTCAGACGATTATTGAAAATTATTTGTTCACATTTGAAAGGAGTGGTCGTCTTATTCATTGATGATTTACAGTGGAGTGATGCAGCAACATTAGATCTATTGAAGAACATCGTTTTGGATGGCGAAATTCCACGTCTTTTGATTGTTGGCGCTTACCGAGAGGATGAAGTACCAGAGTAAGTTATGATGATTGATGATATCTATTTGTGTCCATTGCCCCTTTCTATCAGCTGCTTATTCTTGATAACTCTTTTCCTTCTGTGACACCGCAGTCATCACCCCCTTGCATTCCACATCCGAGAGCTGGAACAAATGAACGTGACAATTACCAAGATAAAGATTGACAATCTTAGTGTAAACTATGCCATACCTCTTGTAGCTGAGGCCTTGGGAATGGATGATGATGACAGTAAAGTCAAATCATTGGCAGAGACAATTCACAGAAAGACAGGAGGCAACCCCTTCTTTATGCTGATGTTTCTAAGATCACTGTGTGATGAAAAGCTCTTGCAATATAACTTTGGCGTGATGAAGTGGACTTGGGACGATTGTGTAGTCAACTCAAAGATTGTCACCGAGAATGTGGCATCTGTACTTGTCAATAAGATGAATCGCTTGCAGGAGGAAACGAAGAGAATGCTCATGGTAGCATCTTGCCTTGGTTCTCACTTCCGAAAATCATCTGTAGTGGAGGTCATGAAAAATATCTCACAGGCAGAGATGAGGGTCTCGATGACATCGGTTTCAAGTGCTGCAACAACAATTAGAAGCTCATCCACCTCTCTTCTCTCGTCAGACCTGACTCTGACTGATCATAGTACATATCGAGATGATTCTTCATATGCGAGTTCAGTTGAAGAGTTTGAGGGAGAGGGTTTATTTGAGGTGGATGACGAAGAGTGCCGATTCATGCACGATGAGATCCAATCCGCAGCGTTTGAACTTATTTGTCCAGAGCAAAGGGACTCATTCCGAGGAAGAATTGGTAGTATTTTGTTGCGAAGTCTTCCCCCAGAAGAACTTGAAGCCAGCCTCTTTGAGGTGGTGAGTCTACTGAATTGTGCAGCATCAAATATCACTGATGACGAAGAACGTGATGAGTTGGCAAGGATGAATCTAAGAGCTGGAATCAAGGCATCAGAAAATGCAGCATTCGACACAGCCAAAGTTTACTTTAAGGCAGGTCGCGATGCGCTTGGACCAAGGGGCTGGGAAGGTGATTATAGTACCATGCTGGATTTATGCAGCGATGGAGCGATCGCCTGTTTCTTAACTGGCGATTTCGACACTATGAACGAGTTTATTGACGAGGTCTTGAGCAAAGATATCGATACGAAGGAGAAGTACAGAGTATCAGATATCAAAGTTAAGTCATTTCTCGTCGCTGGCAAGATAACCGAATCTGCTATTGCAGCTCTTGATTTCAGACGTCAGCTTGGCTTACCAGCTCCACAGCTGAAGGCAGCGTCGAAATTCACCATTATAAGAGAATACATTCGAGTGAAGAGGTTGTTGAAGAACAAAACTGCAGAAGATATTGCCAATTTGCCCGAGCTCGACGATGAATTATACAAAATGGGGGAACGAATGAATGAACATCTTGGCACATTTGTATATCGAGTTGAACCAACAATGCTTCCACTTATCAACTTTCAGTCGGTCACAACCTCGCTGAAGCATGGCTTGAGTCCCTCATCATCTGGTGCTTTTGCCGGGCTTGGTATGTTGCTCTGTGGACCTTTTGGTAAACCACACGAGGGTCGTGAGATGGCCAAGGCAGCTGAGCTGATCCTCGAAAGGCCCGGTATGAGGAGTAGCACGGCAAACACGATATTCGGTGTACAGTGCTTCTGCTACCACTGGACATCACCGCTCCAGGATACTATTGAACCATTACTGAAGGGGTATCAGGCAGGTCTTGAGATTGGTGATACTGACAGAGCTTGTAGTTGTCTTGTTGGTCGTGTGTATTTCTTGTACTTTATCAGCCGATCGCTGGATAGCATTCAGAAAGAACTCGAAGCGACCATCCATGTGATGACGCAATTAAATCAAGGCGCTTCAATATCACAAGTTACCATTCTTTTTACGGCAGTACAGAAGCTCCGTGGCCTTGACTCTGAAGCTGGTGATAAGATTTTGGACTCCATATTGGCATCTGCAGCAGAATCACGCAACTATCTGGCTGCATATGTAAACTTGATGAATCTAGAGGTATTTGTCTTCTTTCAACAATGGAAAGAGGCTATTGACTTGGTTCGAAAGGCGGGCAATGTTCGACTTCTTTTACCTTCCACTTTTGCTCCAGTGCGCTACACTTTCTTGGAAGCGCTGACCTATCTGAAAGCAGCACAATCATCATCTGGGTGGAAGAAGAGACAAATGAAGAAACGCGCACTTAAAACATTGCATCTCATCCAACGTTGGGCGAAGAATGGCAATGTGAATGTCGTTCAGTATCTGTACATCCTAGAAGCGGAGCTTGCTGTGCTACAAGGCAAGAACGAAAAGGCCAAAAAGAGCTTCAATGCTGGGATTGCTGCATCAAGGAGAAGTGGCTTTCTACAAGATAGAGCTTTAGCACACGAGTTGGCAAGTGCATACTTCAAAGCCCAGGGAGATGAATATTGGACGGATTATCACATTGAATGCTCGAGGACATGCTACCAAGAGTGGGGATGTAGTGAAAAGGTTGAACAGCTCAAGTGAATAGATGTTGGGAGTAAAGGGGCAGCTTAATCTTGGGACTTGACGTAAATAGAATAGATAATAGGATTAGATTAGAGAGACAATAATTACATGAGAGGGGTAAAGAGATGATTTCCCAATAACTTGGGGCCTTGCTCGATCAGAGTCAGATGCAACGATCCCGAGGTTACAAGTCATTGATCGCAGGGGAGTGGCTTCAGGAGCTGCTTAGGCTGCACGAAGTCGGCCGCTTCTTGTTCTTGTCTGGCTTCTGGCTCATCTCATCAATTTTATCACCGTCCCTGTCCCAGCAATGATAGACAGGGACTGGCTTCAGGAGCTGCTTAGGCTGCATGAAGTCGGCCGGCTCGTGTCTGGGTCTGGCTCATCTCAGCATCAATATTTTATCACCACCCTGTCCAAGCAATCATTTTACCTAAAGCCAAAGCAGAGTGGTTACCAGATGAGGCGTGATAGAGATAGATAGAGTAGTACAAAATTGTTTGGAGGGTTCAACCAATGCTACAAACTCACCAACAGAAAACGTCGGCCTCTAAATCAGGCGGCGATGCGAGGCATTCTTTCATCGGAGGAAGAAGATTTGAGAAAGGAAAGAACAATAATCCGAGAGATCAAAGCGGCTATGAAATGACGTCTCCATCTCCAGTTAATTAAGACACTAACTGAAGTTAGTGTCTTTTTTCACATCGCCTGCTTCCAGAGAGAACTAACACATGGCATCAATAAACGCTCAATCACAACATTCATGTACAATCTCCATTTACTACAAACGCAACAAACAAATAAATAAATCTCAACAACAAATCCAAATCTCTCACCTGTAATACAACCCGATCCAACAAATTCTGCATCTCCTTTGCCGCCTTGGGATTTATCCATAATCCCTGAGAAGCAGAACCGTACGCATGCTCATTTTCATCCGTATCCGAATCTGATTTTAAGAGAGTGTGGAGCGAGTATTTCAAATGCAGACGATTCATCTGAGTTTCGCTGTATTGTCGGTTGTATTTGATTTGTGTTTGTTTCAACAGCTGCAGCGGCAGCTCCGGCCAAAGGGTGGTGATGACGATTCCTCGAGCATGAGATCGATGACGAAGAAGAAAAGGCTGAAGCAGTGCCGAAGAAAAAATAACAAAGCCAGAGGGCCACTGGTAGCAATTCCATCACCGCTAGCGACGTCCAGCGCATCATCATCTCGTTCTTCTCGTATGAGCTTCGCTTATTCCCTGCCTTCTACCTGCCTCCTCAAGTCTCCTCTCTCAAGTTCATTGCAGAGCCGAACCGCGCAACCATAAAAGTGATATTTGAACTCGCTGTATCGGGACTCCTCCAGTAGTGGAGCGGAGTTGCTGTAGATCATGCCATAATTTGTTTAACACATGAATTATCACAACTCTTATCACTTGCGTAGGCAATCCCGATGGACTCAGCGTCTCGGGTTGCAGCAGTGTATTCGAATAGTTTATCAGACCCAGGCATCAGCACATGGCGTGCTGATGCAGTTTGAGATGTGCTGCGGAGGCCATCTCCTGGACAGGATATGACGGATCGCAGAGATGCCGTGCGTTGAATGTGGAACTCCATATGTTCTAGGAGTATAAAGAAGAAAACAATGGCTGTCAGGATCATATTGCATGACGACAAGAGCCGTTCCTAGGTGAATTAAGTTTCATGGTAGATGAGGGTAATCAGGCATCGTCATAAATGCGCTGACCCCTAACTTAGCAAACCAAAATAATGTTCAATCTTCATATTTGTGTATCTATTTTAAAACCTTTAAGTGGGCGCCACAAGTGACTCCTAAGTTGGCTCTAATGGGACGAGCCGTGGCCCTACAGACCAAGCCCCGTATCGATCGACGGATCGACGGTGAAATAACAAATATTGCTTGTGTACATCATTTCGGATGATATCGGGAAAGAGATTAGCTCCCTCTTAGGCCCAAACTTTCGCCTGATCGCCCTCAAGGGAACCCTACCAACAGCGCGCATATATGACCAGAGGCGTGGCTACGGTGAAGTAGGAGGGAACTAGCCTTAATGCTAATGATGCGGCATAGATCCCCTCTAATCCTACTCAAAGAGTCTTAACAACATCAAAGTTGAGCGACGAATTCCCCAGATGCCGCATTCAGATGGGTGTCCGATGGCGGAAAACATGCTTCTCAACGCACGAGCGTTGAAAGTCATTTTTGGCGATTTTGGAGTCCGGATTTCTGCCCGTTAAATCATGTTTCCCGCTTTTATTGGCGAGGACGACCATTTTCTTGTACACATGATTTCGGCGAGCCGCGCCCCACTATTTGCACTCATGAATCACAAAATTTCTTACAAATTTACTTTGCTCTTACACTCAGATCAATCTAAAATGCTTATCGCCTCCAAGTACTCGACTATCATCTATCAACCGAAGAGCTTGCTCACCGAGGAGCAACTAAAGCTCTGGCTTACCGACCCCATCGACGGCCTCGGCATCAGAGATGACACTACCGTAAAAGCCTTCAATGAAGAGATCCGTTCCCCAAGTGATCTATTTGGTATGTCAGCTACTGACATCGATGCAATCAACACCGCCCTATCGACGCGTACCAGCGACGCTCGTGGGAGATCTCAAGCCACCCATCGCTTAGCCCATCGTGCTGTCATGAGGTTGAAGGGGATGACCTTGGTTGTAACCTACCTTTCAATGGTTCGTCGTAACATTGACTGGGAGGCTATCCAATGGACCAACGTGCAAACCTTTCTTCCTGAGTGGACCACTTTGAAGAAGCTGGCTGAAGAGGATCGCGGTGACGTTCCCAAGTTCAAGCAAGTAACTGGCATGCCCCGTCACGTTCTCACGATTATTGATTATCTGAGAAGTACTTATGGCTCGCAGTTCTGCTCCCTGTATTATTTGGTGTCGCCCTGCACTATCTTGCCACCTGATTTTTCCACCCCCATCTGTATCTGGCGTCACTTTGCGGAGCCATACTCGCTTAGTGACGAGAATCGCTGCGCTCGTAATCTAGGACGACTGCATCGGCCCAAGCTATAGACTACTTTTCTTTCTCCGCTCGGGAAAGCCTTTGGGGTTCAGGTGTTGCGTCCCAACTGAGGCCTCGGCACACGCGAGATGGCCCTTGGTTTTCTGGGAGCGTCTCAATGGCTCAATGCACCGACACCCCATGAGAAAGCTGGTACAACATCACTTGGATGCGCCACGGCTAAATGGCCCGGCCCCAGCAGGATACCCCTTGGTGAAGCATATTGATCTAATGTGACCTCCTGATAGGCAATGGGCTAATTACCAGCTCTCACAAGCTCGTACCAAACCACACTTCAGCGCATTACACTGATCATACTCGAGTTGGGTGGTTGCTTGCGAGCATCACTTCCACGGACACTCAGATATGCATTAGGCATAGGCGACGATAATCATCATTAAGGATGACGAGGCTTCGCGCATCTACAAGGATGACTCTGGGAGAAAGCACGCCATATACCTATCGAAAAACTGATTACGAAGGGAAGGATAAGAGAGGGCAAGAGAAAGACACGGTTTGCTGACGCAGATATCTCTGAAGTCTATGGAGGAGGAGGTGGTGGTGGCTCGAACAAGAGGCCCAAAGGTTTGACGGACAAACAGTACAACAAGATGCTGAATCTTAATGGTGGCATGGGCAAATCTGGTGTTGAACTCCGTTGGCATTCCCCCGCGGAATATGCTAAGCTAAACAAGGCCCAGCGTCAAGAGCTGAATGAATGGCGTGCTACACAAGGGATCCCTTCTCGCAAAGAACGCTCCCGCGGTAAAGGCGGACAGGGCGGCGGAGGAGGTGGTGGTGGAGGTAATGCTGGTGTTTCAGCGGCAAAGATTTCTACATTAGAGGCCAGTATAGCCACATTGGCAGCAACAGTCAGTGAACTTGTTGGATCGTTTAAAAAGGGCGGTTCAACACAGGGTTTCAGGTGATGTTGGCTCCGTGGAGGCTTCTCCAACATCAGGGGAGAAGGGCTGAAACGTCTGCTGTGTCTGAGATTTCTACCGACAATGCGCTGAACACTTCTACAACTGATACTGCGATCAATCCCCAGGTGGCAGCAATGGTCCGAACAAGACATTCAAGCTGCGGCGACGGTTGGTGCTAATGCTATCCTAAAACTCAAGAGGATTACGGGAGGTCTTACGGGAAGGAAAGAATGACTATCTCATGACGATAACATGGGAAGGAGTCAGATTCATAACACTGAGCAACAGTGTGTTGACGATCGTATGCTTACCTCGATACTAGCTGCGGTAGACGTCAGCAGCACTAGAAAGGCCAGTGGAACAAAATATCAGCCTGGAACTCAAGCGGAATTAGATTCTCATGCGAACATGATATGCCTGGGGAAACATTGCACTGTGCTGCGACGAACTGGAAGAACTGTTAGAGTTAATGCATTCGCGGATTC
This sequence comes from Skeletonema costatum, assembly GCA_018806925.1. Taxonomy (NCBI): domain Eukaryota; phylum Bacillariophyta; class Thalassiosirophyceae; order Thalassiosirales; family Thalassiosiraceae; genus Skeletonema; species Skeletonema costatum. The sequence continues at coordinate 2,651 of JAHBBA010000999.1, read as the reverse complement.
AGTGGGGTCACTAAATAATATTCCTGTGGTGGATGCTGTCGTGGTGTTTGATGATCCATATGGGAATGAGGAGTCGTATTTCTTGGTGATGTACAATGCATTATACATTCCATCAATGAACCATCACTTGATTCCACCGTTCCTTCTTCGGGAAGCTGGATTGCTTGTGAATGATATGCCCAAGATACACTCTCATGATCCCGATCTATCAACGCACACTATATTCGATCCCAGATCACAGATGAAGATCCACTTGAAGCTGAATGGCATATTTTCCTACTTCAAATGTCGAGCAATTGCACCCAGAGAGTTTGAGAATTGGCAAGAGTATCCGGTAGTCTATGCATCTCCTAAAGGGCAGGAGTGGAATCCGTACAATACGGTCTATGCGGAAGAAGAGGCCTGTTTCCTTAACCATCGTGGTGAGCTGATAGGAGATCGGCTACCTGGTAAAAGGGAGCGTCCACATCTGATTAATGAAGATGAGGATACAAGTTGGCATGCAGGTAATATCCAAGCTACCTACATGCAAGCAACAACAGTCCAAGAGTATGACGAGATGATCGAGAGCAACTTTAGCTCTGCTTCGGTAATGAACGATAACACCTCCAGCGAGGATGCTCGGTTCCTAGAAGTAATGGATGATCATGCGGCTCGTACAATCAGCTCTATTGATAGTTGTCTCATTGAAGACGAATTTATAGATGCTTTGGAATCGTTGGACATAGCTACTGCGTGTGGGATTGCTGCAGGCAGCACACATACGGCAGGTAGTGATTGTGAAGACCTATTTATTGATGATATTGGTGCCATTATATCGGCGGCGACGGGTACTTTCAGTGCGTTGGCGTCTGGTGCTCATCAAGGGATTTCGGCCGAGAGACTTTCAAAGATATGGCGAATATCCGAGGATGATGCCCAAAGGACGGTAGAACAAACAACACAACTGGGGAGGAACTCAGCCAACACCAGTCTATCGAGGGAGTTTCCTACAAATGATCGAGCAACACGTTACAAAAGATTCATCGACACAGTCTTCTACACCGATACAATGTTTGTCACTGGGAAAGCTAAGAGCACTCGTGGATATACCTGCGTCCAAGTCTATGTTTCAGACAAAGGTTTCGTCTACTGTCACCTGATGAAGGGGATTAATAGTGCAGAGTACATGGCAGCATTGAAGGCATTCTGCAAAGAAGTTGGAGTTCCAGAACGGCTCGTCTGTGACCCACATCGGACTCAAACGTCTAATGAGGTACGCAGGTTCCTATACGAAGTCGGAACCACTTTGAGAGTGTTGGAAAGAGGGACGCAGTGGGCTAATCTTGCAGAGCGGATTATTGGGATGTTAAAGAGTGGGATCAGAGCTGATCTTAGAGATAGCAATGCCCCCATGGTGTTTTGGGATTACTGTCTAGAGCGAAGGGTACAAATTATGAACCTGACGGCTCGGAGCACACACTAGGCTCGGCGGTCTGAATCCATACACAGCAACCAAAGCATGAATCCGCAGATATCAGCAACATTGCCACTTTTGGTTGGTTTGAATGGTGTTATTGCTTGGAAGATAGGAACTCATCGCTACACAAATTCCCGCATGCTATTGCAGTTTTGGGGAGGTGTCTAGGGCCGGCAAAGGATCATGGAAATGAGATGGCTCAATGGGTTTTGAAACGATCTGGTAGAATAGTACCACTTAGGTCGCTTCGGCGCCTAACACCTCACGAGTTATCTGTAACGAATGAGGATGAACGCGACAAACGTTACTGTTCATGAACGATATTCGGCGTAGATATGGTGACTCAGTCAATTTGCCTCCTGTTGGTGTAGTGGAACTACCAACGATAGAGGAGGAAACCCAGGAAGATCTTTTGGAGAATTGGTTGGATGATTCGCATGATATGCAAGGTTGGCATGAAGCTGACGATGGTGAAGCTGAGGCTCTTGCAGTGCTTGTCGATGAGACTTTAAGACATTATCATATCCCTGTGGCGGACATTTGCAATGCTCAAGGAAAGCCTGTCTCTGACCGATCGATGACGGACTTGATGATTGGAATAGAAGTCTTAATGCCCCATGGGGAGGAAGGACGACACCTGTGCAAGGTACTGAGGAAGAGCGTCGATGCCGAGGGTAAAACTACGGGCATCTATGACGAAGATCCTAGTCTGAACACACTTATCTATGACATTGAGTTCCCTGATGGTCACATAGAGCAGTATGGAGCGAATATGATTGCGCAGAATGTACTTGAGCAGGTGGAAGATCATGATGGTCATTATTCTGAGAGATTGAAGAAGATACTGGATCACCGGCGAGAGGGTAATGCTGTCTCGAAAGGGCAGATGTACATAACCACGCGTGAAGGCCAGGAAGAAACTTCGTCGATCTACTGTAGGATGGAAGTTCCTCGTTGAGTATCATCATGGCGGAAAGAAATGGATGCAACTAAGTGATCTGAAAGAGTCTAATCCTGTGGACGTTGCTGAGTATGTCACTGCGAGGAAGTTGGAAGATGAAGTAGCATTTCAATGGTGGGTTCCATATACGCTAAGGAAGAAGGCCAGGATTATTGCAGCGGTGAAGAGCAGAGTCAAGCGCAAGACGCACAAATATGGCATTGAGATTCCGCAGTCAGTAGAAGATGCATT